>JAZGTK010002026.1:0-13886 GCA_036877625.1 Ambastaia sidthimunki
AGGGTTATGAAGCAGTTGTCTAGAGACTGATGCAGTGATTTGTCACAAAGCAGATGTTGATTCATAAATTGAACAAGGAGATTAGAATGATTAGAACAAGGCCAAGAGAAAAACATCAGCTAATGAAGAGAAGCAGGAAAATGCTAAAGAGATGATATTAGGAATGACCATGAGGAACCGTAAAGATCCTGCTGAATAAAGAGTGAAAGCATACGCTGTTCCAGAACATATCATTAAACATTCAAGGGCTCATTCATATTTAATAAACAGTCCAAATGCTTCTCCACTAATATATAATTGCCTGGTATTGGCTTTATTGATCTTAAAGGTGTAATGGTGTTTGTAGAAGAAATCTAAAAAAACGGAGATAATCTCAAAATACACTTAATAACCAAAACCCAGGAACTCAGGAGACCAGGAGAACACAAAACACTATAATCAAACGCAAACGGCTGACAAAGGAACAGAACCAAACCGGGGTATAAATACACTATATAAAAACTATAAAAACAAAATATAAATATAAAAACTAGGAACAGGTGTAAACAACCAATAACTAGGACAAAGGAGGGGGAGCTGATGAGGAACAAATTAACTAAATTAACAAAGGGAGGGAACAAATGAAACCAAAAACATAGGACCAAAAAAATCCTAAACGTGACAAAATGCCACTTGGTCTGAGCAAAAGGCTAATTATTACATTAATAAATTAATTTATAAAAACGCAAGCTCTCATGCCTGAAACAATGCTAGGAGGAGGCGCTAATGAAGAACTAATTAACAGGATAATGACAGAATTAACAAGGGAAACATAGGAAACCAAAAACACATGACAAAAAGAACCTAAACATGACATTACTCCCATCTCCCAGAAGCAATGTCCTCACGCCATAACTGAAACTACACCAAGTGAAGGGGGGGGTTGATATACATGACAACATCATTTCGGACATCGCAAATCCTTCTGCAACTTTAGCCACTTTAGCCTTCTGCTACATTAGCCATGTCGCTACATTATTCTGACCAAGTCAAGTAAATAGGGCAAATGTATGCAGACTATTTTAAGGGTTGTTTTAAGTGATGCACTTACTGTTGCCAGTTGGTGCCCCTATGACCATTACTCACGGCAGTCATATCAATGTCACCAGCCACCATAACAAACATATCTGCCAAGTTTAATGTAAATCTGTCAATGCATGCTGTAAATATCAGAGACTTCCTGTTTTCCATTTTTCACCACAATTGTACCACCTTTTAAGTTCTAAATTAAAATAATAACCCAATCGGACCTATTGCACTTGAACCCTAATTACATAAACATTCAGATTCATGATTAACGCATCACACCACAAACTGATGTACCTACGTTTAAAGCCATGTACAGCAGGGTTTTCCTGTAAGTGAACACAGCAATTTGTGAGTTAGTTTAATTGCTATGAACAGCGTTTTAGGTTTGTTTACACTGGTGCATGCCCACGCAAAGCCTAGGACATCTGCCCACTACAGCTGACTACACAAAAACTGAAAGACTGCTTTAGGTGTCAGACTTTTTGGTTGCCGTACCTCTTTAAACCTTTAACAGAGCAAGACAACACAAAGCACAAATTAAGCACATACACAGTGAATGATCTGCAAATCAATGTTCTGATTTTAGACCCGTCCAGTAAAAAAAAGACACAACCATGTGGGGCTCACAAGCTGTTGGATGAAATGTATATCTGTTTGATGAAATGTGTTGTCTGTTAAAGGGCCGGCTGACATAACACCCATCTGTGTCCATTCTCCAGAAGTATGCCAGACTTGTCATGTAATGTAATGACATATGTGTCATTTTTTTGTTTATAACCAGTAGAAACCATTTTTATTCTCTCTTTTTGCAGTGCATCTGAGATACAGATACGAGTTATTGTCCACACTATCTGAACAATCAACAATTTCATCATTCACAAAATGACACTGTGGACAGCCAGTCCCAAATATTTGAAAACCAAAATTGATTTGCAGTGTGAACAGTGAAGTTCAAGCTTCAATCATCCAGTATTTTAGCCCTTTCCAAAGATAGGACAAAAATGGCCGACTCCTCCTCTTCCTTTTATCAGTCAGTCATTGGACTCTGAGATCCTGGAAACTGCGTGATGGTAACTGAGGCACTCAATAATTCAAATGGCACACAGTCCATCTGCTTTTATAGAATGGGTCTTTTGAATGCTTGATTCTGATTGGTCGACAGACTCATAAATGTTTACCTATAACAAGCACTGTATAAAATGAATAGACTTAGGAAGAGGTTTGCTGGGCATCTGAAAACCAGCTTTTACTTTAGTTATCAACAGAAAGTACAAGTCATTCAGAGAAAACTGTATCAGCAGTTCCCCCTCAAATCATTCAAGGAATTTCTAAAATACCTCCTTCAAGATGGAGCAGCACTTGGAATGGCTGAGGAAGCAATAATGAGCACTTACGGCTGTCGTAGCAGATGTTTCCAAGGGCTCTGCCTGTCTGGAGCAGTATTTCCTGGTCCTTACAGTTTAGCAGCTGAACCAGGGGAGGAATGAGTCCTGCTTCCACACACAGACTTCTCATGAATTCTGCACAGAAGCACATTCATTTCACATGAATAAGCCAAAAAGTACTAAAACAGACACTTCTGGTTGTTTAATAAAGGACCTTTATTGATTCTTTAGTTGTAATACGTAACTTTTGCCTCTCTATCTCCTTCGGTTTGAAACATAAAATTGCTGAGTTACTATTTTCTTAACGTGGATGACAAGTTTAAGCTCTAAGCAACTGCTTTAAGAATAGGCCACAAACCCTTCATTTGAACGCGCCGCTCGCTTATAATACAGTAAGAAAAAGAGCCTCAAAAGTCTAATAGAATAGGAACAACAATGGACCAATAGACCTTAAACAGACTGTGATCACCACCTCACAGCATCATGTCTATCTTTAATTCACTGTATACATATGATAGCCAAGAAGATAATAACTGTTTTAGAAACAAGGTTCTCTGTATAAGAACTTGTGGGGGAATCTTGTGGTATATATCGTTACTGTGAAATAAAATTACTCATTCGTTGAAACGAAAAGAAAGGGCGGGATGACCAAGATTTTTGGTCATCCCGCCCACCTCTAAACAATACAGTAGCCAGGTCTCTTCTTTCTGTTTATCTAACTGACGTAACCACACTGACAAATAAAGTCAAATTAACATGTACAAAATCAGGCTACAAATCAATATTATAAATGTACTGTTGCAAATTAGGGTAAGGTAAGATGTTATGATCTTTACATATTGTAAATTACATATTGTAGCTTAAAAATGCTAAAGTTTAGTTGTGTAAACAATATGGAATATATATGGTACTCATTCATTACCATATCATATATCAAAGTATCACTCTATAACCATCCGTTCACTTTATCACAGTATAAATGTGATGGTATGCAAATCATAGCATCAAGAGCTGCCAGAGATCTGACACAGCAGCGAGCCACTAGGATACTGTTAAAACCTGTTCATTATTTTAACCTTTTTATCTCTGCCACTCTCCATACATGTCAAACTCCAGCTCTGTCTATCTGAAGTGCAGGTTAAAGAATTGTTTGTATAATTAGACTAGGTGCCAAGAAAACTGACTATGCAGGAATGCAGGTTCATGTACTAGAACTTACAACACGGATGTACAATGAGAATGTCATTGATAAAGTACGTGTAGACAAAGACAGTAACTGCTGTTTTTCTCTCTGTGCAAATAAGACAGCATGAACAACTAAACTAATATAATACATTTCATTAAAAAAAAACAATAACAATTATTTTTTTAAGACTTAATACTGTACTTGAAAGTTAAACATTGATCAGTTAGACTAATTATTACTTAAAAAAGAAAAAGAAATAAATAAATATGGGATTACAATAAATGTAACATGAAACAAAGTAACAATACTAAAATGATTTTTCTAGAGGAGTTATGACATGACTCCTTTTATATTTTGACATATAAGAAGTCTTCGTCTCCTTAATACATCCTGCAAGTTTCATGGCTTAAAACGTCCTTATGAATAATGAAAGTGTTTATGTAATAGTTCTCCAGAAACAAAGAATGTGAAATGGCTGGATATGTGCTGTCACTAGGTAGATTTAATTGTATATTATCTGCCCCAGAGCAACATAACAACACCTAGTTTCACATCATCACATCGTTGGTTTTGCCCATAATCGTTCAGTTGCAGAGAAATGAAAAAACTTCCTCTTCTGACAAAAAAACAGCACAGCAACATCCTCTTTGTGTGGGATTAATCCTCTACAACATCGCGCAAAAGGCTGAAGAAAATACTTTGGAGTAGTTAGTGACTCTGAAGGCCTTGATACACTTACAATATATTTGTGATAGCAGAAAAATACCAGTCAAATCCTGGCTAAGACGTTAGCCAATCACACACACTGACGATTATACCTGAAGGTTCTTAAAGGAAAACACTCAAATCTGAATGAAAAAAGAACTAAAAACTGGGTAGAATATGGCATAAATTACTTGATTCCAAATGTTTTTGGGCAAAAAAAAAAAAAACATGAATCCTTCAGTAACAAGGCAACTGGATAACAGGCTGGATACAAAACGCAAATGACATATTTTAATACTTATTATTAATATATTTGTAATAAAGCTACAATAAGGTTGTATTTATTAACGTTAGTGAATGCATTAGCTAACATAATGAGCAATAGAGTTTTTCAGCATTTATTACTCTGTGTTATGCTACTTAATACTAATACGATTGTTCATGTTAGTTAATTGTGCACAATGTTTTTTAAAAAGTACAAGTAAATGCTGAAATTAACATGAACTAAGACAAATTTTAAATGATAAATGTTCTAACTACTGGTCATTGTTAGTTCATGTTAGCTAATGTTAACAAATACAGCCTTATTGTAAAGTGTTACTAATATCTAACCACAAATTGTAAAAACAATGGAATCCAGTTTTTAATTATTATACAGTGATATTGACTAATCTGGTGTAAATTCAAAGTACTCATACCGTTACTCTTATACAGCAGCATTAAATATCTGAGTAACTAAGATGAATTTTCAACTGTTTGTCTGACTGACTGACTGTGCTGCACTGATGCCAGTGTACATGCGAGGCTATAATTTCCTTCATGCTGTCAATAACAGTAATGATGATATGCTTGAATGGCCACAGCTTCAGCTGCAGCATCAGTAAAGCTGAGGGAGGAAAAATTGTGTATAGCAAAGACAAACATACAGAAGGACTGCAAAAGAATTGAAGCTCAAAACAGGATTCTATTAGCAAGGATGATAAAGACTAGCAAGGCTAGTCAAATCTGAGGCAACAGTACTCACCATTTTTGGCCACTTCTGCAATGATGTTGGCTACTTTAGCTGTACATGAGTTCTGTGCAGACAGAAGACTGGGCATTATAGAAAGAACACCCATCTCTTGGATCTTTCCACTAGTCTCAACATCTGTACAGAGAGTGAGAAATATCTGTTATCCACATGAGAGCAGAATGTGTAAAAACATCAGCGGCACACTGTTGATTAACAAAGACAATCATATTGAATCATGCTGACCAAAAAATGTGTTTACAGTAATATGGTAGTGTAATATCCCTTTAAACTTCTTAAAGCACAATCGACTGATGCTTTTCTATTCACTAAATAACAGCAACGTGACACTGCAGAAAGACATGCAAGGTCCTCATGCACAATGTTTTTTAACATCCAAATTCTTTATTCTGATTTTACAGTAAGATATAAGACATGTAGAGCAAAAAGACTTTATTTGCTTTGTTTCTTGATCATTATTTCAATCAGAAAATAAAATAAAAAGATGTGTAGACTTACTATTGTGGGCCAAAGCTTTAAGCAGGCAGTCCAAGCAGCCTTCGATATTGTCTGCAGTGCTGTCTGCTGATGAGAGCTTTAGTGTCTTCAGTGCTTCGCTTAGATTATCTGCTGATGACAGAAAATGAATGCATATCTTTATTCTTTCAATAATTTATTAATTCACAAATGCATATAATGTGGAGAAAGAGATGCCTATTGTAGAGTGCATTGCCTTAAGGGGTTACAGTCCTTAAACTTATTGCCTTGACTCAATGGGGCGTTTGTGGACTGGTTGCTTGTTCGATTCCAATGCAACTGAGGTGCCCTTGAGCAAGCCACCTAATTTTTGCCGCCCACTGCTCCGGGTGTGTGTGTTCACTCCTCACCGGGTAAATGAAAAGGTCACGTTCAATATGTCACTTTAATAATGAAATGTATTATTTTGATTATGTAACTAATATTACTAAAGAGGGTTTGTCTTATCACTTTAGTGTTATGCTAAAATTTTAGTACTGAACTATGGCTTTAAGCTCTTTTACTAAAACTAATCAACTAATATCATAAAAGCATAAAAAACAATTAGTGTGAATGGTGATTCTGGAAACCACTTAGTTTCCACAGTAGTAAGTGGAGTCTTAATGGTGCCCAGCAACAGATGCCAAACATCATCCAGATTTAATACTGAATCAATCCTCTAATTCCTATTTAGATAAACACAATAACACAAAAAACAAACACACTGGTTAAAAGTCTAAACTTAAGTATAAGTAAACAAACCCTATTCACATTGTATACCAAATATAGACATCATAGACAGCCATAAACAAACATTTATCTGTCATATAGCTTTACTGCTTCTCTGTGAGTTCACATGTGTAGCTCTGTTGTAACTACTACTTATTCAGAGACTGAATGGGAATTGATTTAGAATAAATAACTGGGATTACATAATTCAAAATCAAAACATTATTTAATTACATAAACATTAAAAAAGAATAATTTGCAGTTAATGTTTTGTTATACAACATTCAGAGGTTCATTAACACTTAAACACACTCCCTAACACACATCTGTTAGCACTCCATCTGAGATTAACTGCACATACTTCCATGAGTTTTTCCTTTCATGCTCAGTCTTTTTATTTTCCTTTAAATCATTCTGACATGCACATTACTTTCACCATGCCAGTGTGCAGCAGGCGTGAACTGGTTACTATTTACTCCTAACAACTAGCTCACTTGCAGCATATTGGCATCATCTATTACATCACAAAACGTCAATCACACAACACTGCGATGCATTAGGAATGTCTGTAAAACTGTGCCATTAATAACAACTTCATGTCCTGACAGCATCGATAAACGTACTATAAGCTATAAGCTCTATGAGCTCACCAGGCTATATTATAAGCCCCAAATCAAAATCGACTGATGCTGGGTGATATTACACATATTGTGCATTTGTGAAAAAAAACAATAAAACAACGTTAAAATAACGTTACATCATAGACTGTCCAAAGGATGGGCTCACAAGATGAGTACAGCACACTCTGTCCAAAGCACATAATGTGACGCTCTGAACGCAAACACGATCCGGTTAGTAGTGAGCAGCGATTTTTGGACTCATAGGCGTGTTTCAAGTCATCTTAGGTCCTGCGCCTATAATGTCCAAAAATGCTGTTTACTAAGTAGTCCGTGCACTGGGTTTAAGACACAGCCGGTGAATTCAGCCAATCAGCATCTACTGTCACAGCAGCAGCACAGAGCCCTGGAGAAAACCATCATCTAATGGGTGAGCCACTTGCACGTTTATTTGCGGTAATTTATTGCATTCACTGCATTTGCACTGCCACGTTCATTTTAATCAACAGTTAATCGTCTCCATCAGATCTGTGCAATGCATTAAGTCCTGACATTTCCCTCAACTTACCCATTTGGCTAGAGTGTCCAAACAGTCTCCAAATGTAGTCTTTAAAGGACTAACTCCGCGAGTAATGACGCTGCTGATCTTGAGGTGGGTTTTGGTACTGGATCGGTTCTGGTTCGCTTGACAGACAGATATCCGAGAAAGGCCCACCTTAACCCACGGTACTCCTATATAAATATAGTGAAAACAGCTCCTCTACTGCTCCAGGTATAGCGTCAGATGCTCCTGGAAAGATGCAAACACCACAGCTAAAGCCTTTGATGCTTATGTCGGGCTTACGTAATTTTTCCCGACGTGATAAATGCTAGTGTACATCAAAATAAAATCAATAACGCTTGATGTGCACTTCCTTCTGCTGAGCGACAGGTCTGATTCTCACAGGCACAGAAAACGAATACGGTGAAATCCCGCCCTCCTCGATACGGATTGGCTGGTACAGACCAGAGATTCTATTAAAATAGGAGACACACCAAACTCAGCTAAGCTACCATTGAAGAAAGCATAACGGTCAACTGCGATCGCGTAAGGAACATCAGCCAATCTGTAATGACAATAGCCGTGACCGAATCGCCACCTATCCCGTATATAGGCCCGATAGTGATTGGGAAGTTCGGATATTTTTACTGACTTGGATCTTTGAATGTCCTTTAGCAAAATGAACAAATCTTTTCCCGAGACATTTTGTTAAAATCGGCTGAATTTATGTCAAATGTTACTATAACCCAATTTCTAAACAAATCTACTTTAAATTCAATTTTTAAGCATTTTATGGGTCTAATTATGTTGTTAGAATATTGCCAAAGCATTAAACATCAAGCAAGTAATGAGAATAAGAATATCATATTTTTTTCATTCAATATTTGTTCAATTTATTTTTTGTTATACCAGCAAAGTAAATTTTAGGTTTGTAGACAGTTTATTTTATTAAGTAATATTTGTTTACAGAAAGACATAGAAAAGGGGCTAACTAATTAATTAATATTTTCTCTGTAAGAATAAACTGAATTTTATGTATTTATAAAATAAAAAACACCACAAGATCCTTGAGATCCTCAAGAAACAATTAATAATAAACTAAAGAGACTGACAGAAACAAGAACAGACTGAACTTTTTTATTTATTGTTATCATAAAATGTATGTTGTACATGTCTTTTGATAATTTTATGATAATTCTTAAATATAAAACAATACACAACATTACATTAGTATTATTGACTGTAATACTGAGCCATGAAGTGATCACTTGACAACAGCTCAGACCTGAAGACTCAGTAGGTGACCTCCTGAAATTATTCATGATAGACCCATCACTAATATAGGGTGTAAGCCATATTCCGAGTTGTCCAACTGAACAACTCATTCCTTACATTCATTCACTACTTTTTACCTACAATACACTCTGGTTTTAAGTGTACATCACTTATTATTTCCCATGTTCTAATGTGAGAAGGCGCCTGACTAGAATCAGTTCATAAACTTAAATATTTGTTCTTGTTGACATTTATTTTCTACTTTCTAAAAACAAACGATTAAATAAATATGACAGACGGTATTGCAAGGGTGTGAACCCATGTTACACTGTGTTGCATGCTGGGGCAGCGCCGCCATTTTAAGAGGATCGCCACTGCTGATACTGGAATTAATATAGATACATGCTTATTATCTGTTTTAATTTTGCCATGAAATTAATATACATTTTTCATGGCATTGTTGGCAGGCACAAGAGGCTATTTTACTGGATAATGTGATGGTTTCACTGTAGTTTTTATAGAATTCTGTTCACAAAGTATCTGGTTATCAGTCTATGATGACACTGTCACACTTCCACTCGCTGCTTGCTGCTTTAGCCATCATATGATAGTATCCAAATAAAAAAATATCCAATTGAAACAAGCTGACAGAAGTCAATCCATTTCTTTGTCTAAAACATTTAAATCTGTTGTCTTATTGTTGCCAATGTATATATTAACTTTCCCATTGCCA
Organism: Ambastaia sidthimunki; assembly: GCA_036877625.1. Taxonomy (NCBI): domain Eukaryota; kingdom Metazoa; phylum Chordata; class Actinopteri; order Cypriniformes; family Botiidae; genus Ambastaia; species Ambastaia sidthimunki. Next base: position 9,765 of record JAZGTK010002026.1, read on the forward strand.
CAGACAGGAATCAGAGATATTTATTTCAACTAATGACAACCAGAATTAAATCCCTGGAACGTTGTGAATAATTTAATAGTGACTGCATGTAAATTCTGCTAATTCAAAAGCCAAGTGACAGTTGGTCAAAGGTAATGTTAATTATCTAACCAAATAAAATACAAAATGTTTAAAAATACTCAGCAATGATTCGCTATACAATGACTGAAATGTCATTTGTTTCAAAGGGAATAGTGAAGGAGAAAATGAGTGAGCAGTTTCAGACACAGTAAATGACACCAGAGGGGGGGCATTAAGAGTTTTAGGACAGTCAGTTCCAGTTTATGTTGCACAGTTTCTTGTGTGATGCTAGCATGATACTAATAGGATTCAACATGATGCTAGCATGTTTTAGCATGATGTTAACATGTTTTAGCAACAACTAGCATGATGATAGGACAGTTTAACATGATGCTAGCATGACTTAGCATGAGTTAGATTAACTAGATTGCTAGTGTGTAGCTATATGGTTAACAGAGTAAAACTGTATTGACAGATGTATGTGTGAATCAAAAGAGCCTAGTCCCATGTCTCTATGATGTTCTTGTACTGAGATATAGCTAATTCATGTTGGTTGCTAGGGTGCTGTAAATGGTTGCTAGGACATGGCTGGACAGTCCCCATGTTAATAATTAAGGACTACTTCCCTGTGTAAGTCACCCACTTGTCTCAATGATGTTCTAATGCCTCTCATTTTTTAAAAATGGAAGTCAATGAGGTGGTTGCTAGGGTACTGTAACTGGTTACTAGGGTGTGGCTATAAAGTTGTAAGTGTTCTTGTAGCTCAACTGGTAGAGCATTGCGTTAGCAGTGCAAAAGTTGTGGGTTTGATCCCATGGAACACAAGTATTGATAACAAAATGTATACCTTGAATTCACTGTAAGTCGCTTTGGATAAAAGCGTCTGCCAAATGAATAAATGTAAATGTTACCATTTGTTGTTGCTTGCTAAGCCAAGGGATATGAGCCCACCCTCAAGTCTCTACGACATTCTGATGCGGTACTATGACATCACAAAATTTCGTGACAATGTTAAGCCCAGTGTTAAGTCTATAGATTTTCTCTGCCACTTTTTCATACGCCCTTTAACCTTTGTACACCTGATCGCTTATAAAAGTCAGAGCACACCTCTCCTCATCAACAAGCCGGTCGATTTGACCCCTCATTTATGGGCCTATGACAAACAGTGCAGGACGAGTTAAGTTATGCACCAAAATTTTGTCCAGAAAAAGAAGTTTGCAGGAGAGCGATAGTGATAATTTGCTTCACAAGCGCCACTAATAATTATACAACTTAATAAATAAAAATATATATTATTTAATTGGCTTACAGGTTTCAAGAATTAAGTAAAAATCACATTTTAGAGACACTATATATCACTGCTATGTATGTGCAATGAAGCTATTTTTTAATGATCTAATTTTGTACTGTGGCAAGAAACTGTGCAACGTAAACTGTAATTGACTGTCATTACTGATTGGCGATCAAAACTGACCGTTATGCTTTCTTCAATAGTAGATTAGCAGAGTTTGTTATCTTCCCTATACTAATAGAATCTCTCCTTTAGGTCTATCACCGGAAGTGACGTTAGAGAAAAGATGGCGGCTCTTGCTGCTCTACCGTATTGGCTATAAACTGTTCGAAACCGTGAGAAATTGTACGCGAATTCGTTCAGCGTTCTCAAAGGTTCTTCGAAGCGACAAGAAAACGCTTACGGACAGTCGGACGTCTCTTGGCCTTTGGGGGAAAACAAATACATTTGTCAGACACCCCAGCTGTGCATTTGGATGGTTTGACCATCTTAGCCAAACAGTATTGGCGGCTTAAGATAACTGGACAGGACCCTGTCGAGCCGTGTGAGGTGCAATCGGGACGTTCCGGTGTGTGAAGTTGTGAATGGTTTGGCGGGATTTTATTTCTACAAGGTGTGTATTGTGTTCAGTGTTGTATTGATCTTCTCTGGACTCTGGTGTTATGGTTGACCTGCTAAAGACGCGCCAATGTCTGCTTGGTGTGCGCACTTTCCTCGGCGTGACGTCCAGATTATGGAGCTTCTTTTTATATATCCTCAGAAAGCACATCAGAACGGTGAGTGTTTAATCCTTATGTGTGTCCAACTTTCCTTTTAATGGAGCCCTTCTTGGGTGACATGTTCACTGAACTTTGATATGCAGGTGTATGAACAAGAAGCGGAAACCTGTCCGGATGGTTAAAACCAGGTTAGGCAGGTTAAGTAACGCTTGATAGCCCAGTGTGAATTAATTCATTGTCAATATCAACTGTCACGTTAATAAATAATGTTTCAGAAGTGCAATGGATATGAATTAACGTGTATTTTGTGAAAAGTATTTGATTACAGGTGTAGCTCTCCAATAAGACTTGATTTATCAAGTCTTGATTTATCTTCAATAAGACTAATTTGCTTAGCCTGGCATAAATTAAGAACAAAGAATTAGTTACCTTGGTCCTTGCAAACAAGCTTTTGAAAGAAACTGTTCTGAGTGAGTAAACGCCTAAACAGGCTCTGTATAATGTTTAAGATTATCATTAAGATGCAATTATGAAGATATTACATGTCAGGCACATGTCAGGTGATATGAGTGGGGGTGGTGGGTAGTGGCATTGGGCACAAATTTTACACTCATGCAGGACAATTTAGTCTGTTCAGCTGGACCCAACAGTATGAATCGTCTCTTATTAAAGGCTAATACTTGTTGAGAATTAACAGTTGCCTTTTCAAAGTCACCCTGCCAGTTTCTCTCAGCTGTGCACTTTTAAGTTCCATTGACGCTTTTAGACAGCTGGGAGGGCTAAAGATAGCTCAGAAGAGAGGGATTTTGAGAAAGAGAGAGAGTGTCCGCATTGTGAATATTGGACCGAGGCAGAGGGGTCTCGGACCTCTTAAAGGGAAAGTATTCAGAGTTTAAGCTCACTCCAGAAGATTGTGTGCTAGGTTTAAGCTTCTAATTGATCATTTAAGTTTGTAAGTTGAGTAACTCCAGGGGGTTATTCCAGAAAGCAGGTTTTGTGACATACCCGGGTAAGTTCAGGAGTAGTAGTGGATAACTTTAGTTTTCCGTTCCCAATATGGATGTAACTTTCAGGGTTACATGTAAGTTGCTATGGCAACTATATTTTCCAGGGTTACTTTATTTGAAGTAAATGTCACCAAGCTTTAGAGGTTGTTGGCACAATTGTGCACTTCTGATGAGCATCCAGTTTGTGTGGAAACACAGATTATGCATAATATTATAATTTTAAAGCACTTATGATTACACTTCCAATCTCCCATATCACTATTCACGAATCAGCCTTCAAAACTGAACAAATGTTGATTTATAAATCTTCTAATACTAATTTCTACCATTAGGAAATAATTTTTAAATAAAATGCTCTGTTCTTAAATATGTATCAGGCTTTGTGTTTAGATTAAATACTATGTACTAAATTATTTTCAGTATTGAAATATCTCCAAATGAAACACGCATTACAGTACCATTAGTTAATAAATAATATTTGTCATTCTATAAAAATAATGCAACGTTAGAATAGGTTGTCTGTCATTCAAAGCTTAAGCAATAAATTGCAATTGTTATTTATCTCGGTTTATAATAAATGTGAAAGTGTCTTTGGCCTGTACATATGGCCTATCTATATTGTGAGACATTATTGTGCCAGAAGTTTCAACATTGTTACAGTATTGTTCAAAATAATAGCAGTACAATGTGACTAACCAGAATAATCCAGGTTTTTAGTATATTTTTTATTGCTACATGGCAAACCATTACATGGAAAACCAGTAGGTGCAGTAGATTCTCAGAAAACAAACCCAGCATTCATGATATGCACGCTCTAAAGGCTGTGCAACTGGGCAATTAGTTGCAAGGGGTGTGTTCAAAAAAATAGCAGTGTCTGTCGTTGACTGTACAAACTCAACTATTTTGTACAAACGTTTTTGTTTCTAGGATTTAGCAGTCCTATGAATCACTAAACTAATATTTAGTTGTATGACCACAGTTTTTTATAACTGCTTCACATCTGTGTGGCATGGAGTCAACCAACTTGTGGCACCTTTCAGCTGTT
>JAZGTK010002026.1:13936-34434 GCA_036877625.1 Ambastaia sidthimunki
ACGTTGCTTGTACCTGTAGCAGTTGCTCTTGGTAACGCTTGAGTTGTTCCTCATGGTAACTCAGCCAGGCCTGGATCTGAGTAACTTCCGCTGGATTCTGAGGAGGCGAAGTATTCTGTAATGACGCTGAGGCATGACAGTTGGAATCCATGTGCGTTTTATTAGACAGATCCATATAGACAAAGAGCATAAACGTGACAGAGTAAACAGGCAAGGTCAAAACCAGAAGCAGACAAATCCAACAGGGCAATCCAATAATCAGTAATCGAGAGCAGACAATGACATACACAGGTAAGCAATCCAGAATATAAACGCTTGGTAAGGCAGATCAAAGATACTGGCAGTACTTCGCAATGAGTCTGTGACTTGAGTGTGCTTATATAGTCCATGACAGGAAATGATGAGACAGGAAACAGGAAACATGAAGTGCAGAGGGAGCGGGAGCTAGTACTCCGGGGACGGCTCCCTCTGCTGGCGTGGCGGTATGGGTGGCGTTGTTACACATATAATACACACGATACACAAAAATACATACACAATACAAATACTTGACCATTACACAAAGGAGGAGAATGTAAAAAAGAGACACAGAAATAGTAAACAAAATAGTGGAGTGTTTAGAAATGTAATTATATGATATCTTTAGAAGCAATATTAACAATTTACAAAACTTAAGCTAAGTTAAATGTAAGCAGTCTCACAGTAAGCAAGCCAGTAGGGCGACAGTGGCAATGAACCAAAACTTCAATAATGTATAGATCATTGAGCCTGGAGAAACCAGTCCCAACTGGGAGGACCAGTTCTCCTCTGGCACATTAAAGCTGCAATTTGTAACTTTCTTGGATATAAATTGATGGCTGATAATAATGATTAATAATTATATATTGATTACACAATTAGAATAAGATGAAATGCTGGAAAATACGATGCATTTATTTATTTTGCAGAATGAAGAAAACAAATTGGTTAATATATTTTGGCAGAAGGTCTTCTGGGGATGATTTAAAAATGACACATAAAAATGAAATGCACAGATTTGCTAAAGAGGAAGTTGATCTAGCTCATTACGTGCTGTTTTAGGTAAACTTTTTATATTTAAAAAAATACAGTATGCTGCACTGGCATTTGGTCTTTTAAATTAAACAAGTAAAAGTGAAAGAAATTAATTATTTACAAGAATCTGATTATTTTCTGTTCAAACCTATGCGTTGCAAGGAGGCACTTAAAACGGTTCAATATTTTTAAGGTGGAACAGATAGTTAGGCGAGTAAGGAGCTGACGTCAGCTGACGTCAATACCAACGTTGGTATCGATATCAGATCAATACTAGCCTGAAAAGATCGACACTTTAGTTTAAATTTATCTAAAGTAGGGTGACCAGACGTTCCTGATTTCTGGGGACAGTTCCCGTTTTTGATGACCTGTCCCCGACTACACCTGTCCCCAAAAATGTCCCCGATTTTGGCCGTAAACCGACCGGTTCCCAAGTGACAGAGGTCCGGGAAAATTCATAAAACACCCGATATTCAGTAGCCTAGGAGAAGACGTGCGTAGGTTGCTTTAGAGTTATTCTATTTCAGAACGACACTGGCTTTCAAGTGCTTTCATTGGTAGATCATGGCATGTGAGGATTACATCAAAAAATGTTTAATAACATTTGACGGAACCACGTGCTTGCTAGAGATCAAAAGTTACTTGTCTTGGTTTAAGTTACAGCTACTACACACATCTGGTTGTCTTCATTGACTGGTAGGTGACTCAGTGGCTTTTCTCATAAGTGGCTGTTTTGCGTTTGCTATCTGTCTTTTTAAATATGACACAAAGCATGCCATAAATCGATTAAATGAAGCCACCTGAATCCATTCAGGTCATTGCCGAGATGTCTCTTCTAAATGCGTAAATGTCTTGTCAGTGGAAGGACTAGCCTACTGTTGTTTGGTCTCTGCATTTTTACCCTCGAGAATTCATCAAGTTCGCTCAATGTATTCCTTGTCTACTGTAGACAACATTATGCCTATTATAAGTACATTTAGCCTATAATTTTGCGACTTTTGCAATAGTAGGCTACTAGTCAAAAGCTGCCACATATTTTCATGAGCTACCTTTAAGTGAAAGCATGTGGACCTTATGTGGAAATTCTTGTCTGTCTGTCTTTTTTTTTTTTTCACGGTAAACTCAAACTCAATCGCAACTCAAATGTTTAAATCCCCATAGCCTATATAATTTTATTTTTTTAATAATCCCAGCTAATATTTGTATATAGGGGGGTGCTTGCATAACCCCCACCCTAGACAGTGGGCTACAAGTGAACTAGTTGAAAACCCCTGAAATACATAACCAAAATAATTATCCCTATTTGAACAACCTTAACTGGCATGGAAAAGAGAGGCAGAATATTCACAAAAGTTTCCTCACACCCTCTTCCCTTTCTGATGTTTCCATCAGGCAGATGTTTTAGAGCTCTTCAGAACAAATAATCTTACAGATAATCAGAAAAACATATACGGTTACTGTCGTAACCTCGGTTCCTAGAGAGACGGGAACGAACATTGCGTCAGTCGCTAACGCTATGGGGAGCCACGCCTCCTCACCTTTTACTGAAATCTTATTGAATAACGCCAGTTTCAAACAACTCGCCAATGTCACTTCAGTATGCAAATCGCATGCAAAACTGACAGAGTTTCAGGGCAGTATATAATGTGCTGCACAGTGACATTGCTTTAGAATCTATCACTGAACGCTAGCACACACACAGCCGCGAACATGGCAACTTACGCAATGTTCGTTCCCGTCTCTGTCATATACTGTCGTAACCATATACGTTCCCTTTCGAAGACGTTCACTCACATTGCGTCAGTCGCTGACGCTATGGGGAAACGAGTAAAATCACGCCGTGAGAGCGGCAGAACCTGTCACCAGGCAACAGTGTGAATAAGCACAACCCCAGAGGCGGCGATACCGCGCCAGCTCGCAGCCGATAGGATAATGGCAGCCAATGAGCACTCAAAACAAGCCATACGCCTTGCATACAGCGAGAGTATAAGAGTACTAAGCAGAAAGCACATATAACACAGGAACCCCGGGTTGTTTGCCTTCTGCTCTTATATATTTTAAACAGCATGAAACGCTATAGAGCGGTTACATATACACGCACAAGCGTAACATTAAAACACATAACAGAGTTACAGCAAGCTGCACATACTGTATAATGAAGGGTGCGGCCTTATGGCAGCCCCATAATTCACAGATCAATAATAAACTTAGAGTAACACTCACCACTCAGCAAGCACATGCGAAGCCAGGGAAGAAACGTCTAGTTTGTAGAATCTTGCGAAGGTATTTTGAGAAGACCAGCCAGCTGCCAAACAAATGTCCTGAATAGACATGCCTTTAGACCAAGCCCACGAAGAGGCTATAGCCCTCGTTGAATGAGCCCGAACACTCAATGGGCATTCTTTCCCTTGTGCTCCGTAAGCCAAAGAGATAGCGTCCACAATCCAGTGAGAAAGCCTCTGCTTAGATACAGATAGACCCTTGGGATTCAGCCTCCTTGCTCCTCTTAGGAACTTAACGTCGTGTTTACCCAGCAGTAGCCCATCGTCAAGGGAGTAAAAGGCGGCTATAGCGGCCACATACACTTTCAACGTAGACGGCGCAGAACCGGCATCCAATTTACATTGAAGGAAATTTAAGATGTCCGAAACCGGACAGCGCTCTAGTGTCACATGCTCCCGGCACCACTTAACAAACACCTCCCATTTCAGAGAGTAAAGGCGGCTAGTGAAAGTCGCACGAGCCTCTATGAGCATGTCAAACACTCGCTGCGACATAGCGTCCATGTCCACTAAAGCCCTTGCAGTAGCCAAGCATGCAGGCTCCACAACTCCGGGTTGGGGTGCCAGATCGTGCTGTTCACCTGAGAGAGCAGGTCCCTCCTCAGAGGGATCAACCAAGGCTGTTCCACCAGCATCTCCCTTAGGTCTGGAAACCACGGCTGATTCAGCCAGTTCGGCGCAATCAGTATGACCGACGCTCTCTCCTCTCTGATTTTGCACAACACCAGGTGCAAAATCTTTACCAGAGGGAAAGCATACAGGTGATCTCCGGCCATTGAGACGTCAGAGCATCCCCCCCCAATGGAGACTGCTCCAAGAGGTAAAAGAACAGCGGGCAGTGCGCGTTCTCCTGCGTCGCAAAGAGATCAAACGCCGCTCTCCCGAACTGGTCCCATATCAGCTGTACCGACTCGGGGTGAAGCCTCCACTCTCCGTGGGGAATGTCGTCCCGTGAGAGCATGTCCGCCCCGCGATTTAGACGGCCGGGAATATGCAGAGCCCTGAAGAAAGGAAATGTCGATCAGCCCAAAGAAGAAGGCTGGCCGCCTGCCTGCACAATGTCCTGAAGCGTACTCCGCCCTGGCGATTTATGTACAACACCACCGACATGTTGTCTGAGCGAACAAGAACATGCTCGCGTGCCAACTGAGGGAGAAAAACCCTCGGCACCATGACATCGCTTCCAGCTCCAACCGGTTTATGTGCCATCCGCTCTGAGACTGCGACCAGAGCCCTGGTGCCGTGGGCGACGCGTCCGTCATAACCACCATGCGTCTGAGCACCAAGCCTAGAGGGACAGCCCGACTGAACAGCACGGGGTTGCGCCACGGCATCAGAGCTGTCATACAACTGCGCGTAACCATGAAGCGAAGATGAGCCGAAATGGGGCATGCGGGCTTTCAGCCACAGCTGTGGGGGACGCGTGTAAAAAAGCCCCAAATGGCACACTACCAAGGCTGCCGCCATGAGTCCCAGACGCCTCTGAAACTGCCTGAGCGTGACAGAGCGACCTGGCTTGAACGGGCACACAATAATTTCAAATAATTAACATAATTTAAAATGCGCATCCCACTCGCCCTGAGGGGGAAGAGCGCAGCGTTCACACACTTCGTGAAGGTGCGCGGAGCTAGAGCCAGCCCGAACGGAAGCACTGTATACTGGTACGCAACGCCCTCAAACTGAAACCTCAGAAAAGCGATAACCAGGCGATCTGTGTATGAAAGTAAGCGTCCTTCAAGTCTACTGACGCAAACCAGTCCCGTGGATGCACTGGTCATTTTGATCGCACGTTTCCAAAGCGTGTGATTGATGAGTCTCAGATCTACATTTCGGAGTCCCCCATCCTTCTTCGGCACCACAAAATAGCGGCTGTAAAAACCATTGTTTAGCTTGGGCAAAGGAAAAAAAGTTTTTGTTTTTGTTCAGTGTGAATAAAAGTGAATTTTCACTTTTTGATTGCCCTGTAACACATTTATTCAGATCAGTTCTTAGATTTCTTCTAAACATTTTTGCATAACTTTTGCATAACTGCTGGCCTGTCCTGCAGCTGACTTACAGTTTTAAGAGTATCAGTCCATGTCTTCTCATAGGCCTACAAAAGACTTTACTATTCCCAGTTGTGTCTGATATAGGCCTATTCAATAAAATGCAATATACTGAGGAAAAAAAATTATACGCTTATGCTTCTTATGCTATTTATGGACAAACTACAAAAAACATAAACGTCCCCCCTTTCTATTGCTAAGACTAAAAAAGAGGTTAGTGTTAGTGTTCTAGTGTTATTTTTTCCACCGAATACCGAAATGTCCCTCATTTGCTTCCCAGAAATCTGGTCACCTTACTCTAAAGACCAGACAAGTTTCCCGTATGTACACGCTGGTTTATTGGAGCAGGTTTATTTCATGTAAACAGGATTAGATCACGGCTTAGATCGCGGATTAGATCGCGGTGCAAGGATAATTCGCAGAGCTTTAAGAATTCATTACGTTTTGCGACACAGACAGGATCCGTTAGCACAGAGTGATCATATCCTTTTTGAAAGATATTGTTTTTCACGTGAGGGTCTCATTTACATTATTAATTTGATCGAACCTCACATTAAAAGTTCAACTCGTCGAAGTCGGGCTTTAACAGCAGCACAAACTGTGTGCATCGCGTTAAGATTCTTTGCGTGTGGCACTTTCCTGTACACTATTGGGGATGCTGAGAACTTAACCAAAAGTGCTGTCTGTCGTGCTATTCGCACAGTTTACCTGGCCAGTTTTTAGGGATTTTTGTGGTCTTTCCAAGCCACTTAAGACCCCAAGTTGTAAAACAGAGCTTTCTTGCCATTGCAGGTACATTTTACTTGTTAATGAAGATTGTGTGAATATTACTATGCTAGTAAATATGAACTGATTGTCCCCCAGGCTTTCCTAATGTGATTGGCGCCATAGACTGCACACACATTTGTATCAAGTCCCCACCAGGCTCCATTGAAGGGGATTTTGTGAACCGAAAGGGGGTTCATAGTATAAATGTGCAGGTGAGTTACTATCACAATTCTTAATATTTTATATAGGTAATATACACAATGCATTCCGTAAGTATGCAGTCTTAGATGGTGTGTGACTCTATGTGTCATATTACAAATGTGGAAGCCAAATGGCCAGGATCTGAGCATTATTTCAGAATTTTCAGAGAGTCACATTTATTTACTTTATTTGAACGTGGTAAGGAAAATATTAATGTCAAGCTCACTGTATTACACACTGATTATGGTCCTAACAGAACTGCATTTTACCATTATACAGGTGATTACGACAGGATCCTGGTTGAAGACAGGGGCTATGCCTGTAGGCAGTATTTTATTATCCCATTCCCTGACCCAACCCTGGACCACAAACCCATTACAATGCAGCTCTAGCCAGAACAAGGGCACGCATTGAAATGACCTTTGGTCAACTAAAGGGAAGATTTCAGTGTCTGAAAAGTCTAAGGCTTGCACCTGACAGGGCCTGTGACATTATTGTCGCATGTGCTGTATTACACAACGTTGCCACCATTTAAAAAGGAGAGGACCCCTGTGGTGAAAGTGCAGCCTGATGATGACCTCCAGCCAGTGCACCTGGATCAACCTAGTGGCAGAGCTGCACAGGACAGGGTTGTGGAACACCATTTTTGAGAGAAATATAAAATATTGTTTATGTACACACATATACATATGTATATATGTGTGTGTGGGTGTACTTATTTATTTTTGTTTTTAAAAAGAGACGGCAAATGTGGATTCCATGACTTTTATTCGTGTTTTTTTTGAGAGGGGAAAAAAACAGGTCATCTCTTGCCTGCAAAGAGACATTCACATTGTTATACAAGGTCAAAAGTGCTGTGTGAAATGTTTTAATACTTACCCTGAAGTTCGTTTGTAGTGCTGTTTTCTTCTTTATCAGCTGTTGGATCTCAAAGTCTTCCCTCAGTTTTTGTTTTTTTAGTTCCAAGTATTCAATCTTGTGCTGCAGGGTGCGTTTATACAGAGAACGGATGTCACCCTGTGCCATTTGCAGAGAAAATATTGAACACCACATGCCACAAAAAAGCAACACTGTCCACCTCTGTAGCACGCACGCACACGCAAACACTTTTGTAGTATATTGTTGTATTTCACCTTTACTTGTTCCCAAGTTGTAGTGGGTCCTGTGGTGGCTGTAACATACTTATTAAAAAGAATTGAAGTGTGCATATATTGTAATAATTGATGGAAAACATCTTACACACTCACTACTTACCCATTTAAATTGTCAGCAACCTTTTGACAGCCCCCTCTCCTGATTTTTGCAGCTTTTGAGGTGTTCCCTGGCGTTTTGATTAAATTTTGGAACTCATCATAGCCCTTCATCAAGAGTTCTTGCTCTGCCGGCAAGAAAAAGGAAGCGTCACAATTTACGACGTGGGAGACCCGCGTTCGAGACTCAATACGAGCACTCATCTACTTAAAATAAAGCCAAATATGTATAGCTTTTGTCATCAAGTCTTGTCAGGTTTACTTTTTTTAAATGTGTAAAGTACTTGCACCAACTAATATGCCAAATTGTGTTATCTTGTCTTTTAACAGGAGTGGTGTCAATGTAAAAAGAACTGTCTTGCACGTGAAGACAAAGCATAAAAACGTTTTGCAGAGTGGTAAGTAGGCTAATATTGGCATTCAGTGAAATTAGTAATGTAGTTGAAATGGTACCTTAATTTGATTTGAAATTAATTGTAGCTACCAAAAAGTGGGAGTCCCCCTTAAAATCTCACACCGGCAGAGGAGTTGGCACTGGCTCTAAACCGGGGCCTTGCCTGACCCATATGTGAGTATTTATTGAAATCGTAGTTATTTCTGGTTGTCTGTTATTTTTAAAAGGGTCCATCTGGAGATTAAAAAAAACTACAGATATTTTAAAACTACATATTTCATTTAAATACAGACATAGGCCTATCAAAAGAAGATAAGATAAAAATAAAGTGTAAATACTTGTAACGTTCATGTTACTAAAAAATGTGGTTATGGGTGTTATTCCAATCATATGGCCAAATGGTAATGTTAGGCCTAGTTGATGTTAGAAGATCTGTACAGAGTTATGATGATATGAATAATTGTAGGCTAAATGGCATGACATTTCACATACGTGTAATGTGTGACAAGTGTAAGCTGTAGGCTATTTGGTGAAATCTAAGAATTATTGCTGCAACAGTGTTTCCCCTTACTGATATAAAAGAACCTTGCCACCATTGAGTTTCGAACCCGGAACGCCCGCATGATGCGCAAATAGCACTTTGCTGTTCCTGTGAAACAATTCTCATATTTCAAGACATTATTATGACAACAATACATTTTTTAAAATTTTAATCATTGGGAATTCGACAAAACTAACCAAGAATGTGATGTAAATTCATTTTTGTTGACATTGTCACCTTTGTTTTCGGACAACACGAAAAACCAAGCGGGAAGTGTGAGGAACTGTTTGTTTGAGACTCTGTTTAATACGGGTAAACAGGAACAGATAAGTAACAGGTAAGGCTTTCCAGGAAAAACGCTCAGAAATGATCACCGTGGCAAATCAAGACTTCGCAAAGTTCATTGGTAGCAGTGAGTATAAATAGCGTTCATGATTGTGGATGAGAAACAGCTGAGAGGGGCGTGGCCCCAGGTACGGGGTATATGGGAAAAGTAGTTCTTAGAATTCAGGTGATGGTTCCTGCTGGCGACGGTCGGAGGGAGTCACAGATTTGTTTGATCATTTTGAATGGACCCACGTTTTTTTGCATGGCAAGCATAGACGTAGGTCCCTGGTTGACACCCAGACCCACTGACCCAGAGCATACGGAGGATTCTGGGTGCGGTGCCGGTTGGCCTGAGCTGTGGTTCTTCAGACGGCCCTCTGGAGATGGACATGGGCAGCATTCCAAGTTCCTTCACTTCTCTGCATCCATGAATTGCTGGCAGGTAAATCGGCGGGCTCGCCAGACCATTGGAAGAGGGGAGGTTGAAATCCTAGAATGCACTGGAAAGGGATTAGGTTAGTTGCTGGTTTGCGGATAGAGTTTTGTGCATACTCTGCCCACATCAGATAACGGCTCCAATCAGTTTGGTTGTTGTGGCAGTATGATCTTAGGAATCGGGTGAGTTCTTGGTTAAGGCGTTCAACTTGGCCATTAGACTGAGGGTGGTACCCTGAGGTGAGGCTTATGTTAACTTCTAGGAGCTTAAAGAAGGCTGCCCAGACTCTAGAGGTGAATTGCAGACCTTGATCGGATACAATGTCTTCCGGGAGACCATAAAATCTGAAAACCATATTACATAGGGTTTCGGCTGTTTCTAAGGCGGTGGGTAACTTAGGTAATGGGATGAGACGACAGGCTTTGAAGAAAAGATCTATTACGGTGAGTATTGTGGTATTTCCTTGGGATGCAGGTAGGTCTGTGATGAAATCTATGGCAATGTGTGACCAGGGGCGTTTAGGGATGGGTAGGGGTTGTAATAGCCCTGCAGGAGCGTGGCAAGGAGATTGTTTTTAATAAAGGTAATGACATTAGACTGAAGGGTGGGCCACCAGAACTTGTTGGAAATTATTTGGATTAATACTGGGATGGCCAGAACTGGGAGTAGAGTGGGCTTGAGTAATGACTTTAGTGCTTAACATTTGGGGAACATAGGTAAGTTCGGTGGGACATTCTGCAGGAGGAGGTTCGCGGGTCTGGGCCTCGTAAATCACAGTCATGATGAGCAACCACGATAGTGGGGGAAAGTATACCTTCTGGAGAGAGAGCAGAGCAGTCAGATTTATTAAGACGAGACAGGGCGTCAGCTTTAGTGTTCTGTGAACCAGGTCTGTATGTTACCTTGAAGTTGAATCGTGTAAAAAACAGCGCCCAGCGAGCCTGGCGGTGATTGAGTCACTTGGCAGAGCGTAGGTATTACGATGATTACGATGATTGGTGAGTACTGTAAATGGTAATTTTGCCCCTTCCAGCCAGTGCCACCACTCCTCAAAAGCTGCCTTCATGGCTAGAAGCTCTCGGTTACCCACATCGTAGTTTTGTTCTGCTGGAGATAATTTGTGAGAGAAAAAGTCGCAAGGAATCATTTTAGGTGGCTCACCGTGTCGCTAAGACAGCACTGCCCCGATTCCTGTGCTGGAGGCATCAACCTCCACGATGAACTCCTTCTCTGGGTCTGGGTGATGTAGAATGGGGGCCGTTTAAACTTTTAAAACGTCTAAAACAACCTATGGGCTTCCTGCCAGCGCATTAACGTTGCACGCAGCAGCAACTCAAGTCAAAAAAGCAGTTTAAAAGCAGCTGACGTTGCGGCGGAGCCGGGGAGCACCTAGAGTTACAGTATATCGAAACAAAAACTATTGCGAGATCTCGCAAAACTACGTACGTTTTTTTTTTATGTCCCCTCGGGGGCTCCGTACCAATCTGAGTGAAGCGGCTGACAGGCATTTTGTACGGGACAGAACACGCCCCACAGTATAGTCCCATCTCTGATGCTGATTGACAGCTTTCGGTGTGATGCCTCGGAAATGCAAATGCAAAATGAATTGCGATTGCGTTTGAGTTTTGGCAGGCTACGTACGTGACGCAGAGTAAGTGAAATGGCTAATCTGGAAATTGAGATTGCTATTTAAATATGACAGGGTCGTTACTCATAAGTCATAGCAAATACAGATGCAAATAGACTTTGCATTTCCATTTGAAATTTGGCAGTCACTGTGCGCATGCGAAAACGCAAACGGTAATGAAATATTTGCATTTGCATTTGGATTATGGCACAATTTATGCGTCCACATATTGAAAAAGCAATTGCAAATACAATTTCGGAAAATCACTCCATATTACCAGTAGGTGCAGTAGATTCTCAGAAAACAAACAAGACCCAGCATTCATGATATGCTTAATGCTGTGCAATTGGGCAATTAGTTGAAAGGGGTGTGTTCAGAAAAATAGCAGTGTCTGCCGTTGACTGTACATACTCAAAACTATTTTGTACAAACGTTTTTGTTTCTAGGATTTAGCAATCCTGTGAATCACTAAACTAATATTTAGTTGTATGACCACAGTTTTTTATAACTGCTTCACGTCTGTGTGAGTCAACCAACTTGTGGCACCTTTCAGCTGTTATTCCACTCCATGATTCTTTAACAACATTCCACAATTCATTTACATTTCTTGGTTTTGCTTCAGAAACAGCATTTTTGATATCACCCCACAAGTTCTCGATTGGATTAAGGTCCGGGGATTGGGCTGGCCACTCCATAACATTCATTTTGTTGGTTTGGAACCAAGACTCTGCCTGTTTACTAGTGTGTTTGGGGTCAGTGTCTTGTTGAAACAACCATTTCAAGGGCATGTCCTCTTCAGCATAAGGCAACATGACCTCTTCAAGTATTTTGACATATGCATGGTTTTGACATATGCTATTATTTTGAACAATACTGTATAACTGCATATGTCATATACTCCATATAATATTTCATTTTACATTTTCTGTATTTATCCCTGGATGTCATTTGTACAGCTGCTTGTGTACCATTGTGAAAAGCGCTTTATAAATAAACTTGAACTTGCTTTGCCGATTGTGAAACGTGATTGGCAAACGGTTTGCCAGAATATACCCTGATTAGAAAGGACTTCAGGAGCCTGAACAAGGCGGTTCATCTGGACCACTTTCCACACCTACCGACGCGAAAACGAAAGGTTTAGTAGACTTTATGCACAAAATGAATGGTTTATTTCTTGGCGTAATAAACAGAAGCTGGTCTTTATATATTAACTGGAATATTTTCTCTCAAGGCTTCACCGTCCAGACGGCTTGTACCCCAGCCGATTTGGAGCTGTTCTCATGTCAGACAATAACACCAGGACCATTCGCACAATTTGACTCATAAGTTCAGCCTCTACTTATAGCTGCTGTTGTTCTGCATAATCGCCAATAAAAATGTGTGTACGGTTAAACGAATAGAGACTGTGTCTGTTCCCCAAATAGTAGGGCAAAAAATAAACCTGAGGCAATAACTAGACAAAATCTTATTATGATTAATACAGAAAATAACAACACGAGAGAACACCTCCTAAAGCTTGGGCTCCTAAACATAAGATCACTTACAACAAAGGGGGTTATCTCAGACCATAGTTTTGACATACTCTGTCTAACTGAAATATGGATCAAGCCAGATGACTATATTGGTCTAAATCACTAAATCTCAAAGTGTGGTACGCGGGCTCCCTCTAGTGGTACGCAGAGGAATCACTGAATTAAATATAAATTAAAGTTAAAACACTTTTAAAAACCATTATGGTGGTACTTGGAGAGCCAAAAAATTTCTGAGGTGGTACTTGGTGTAAAATGTTTGAGATCCACTGGTCTAAATGGATCTGGTGGTGGCGTTGCAACTATTTATAGTGACTTTCTAAGATTTTCTATGACTAAAGGTCAATGTTACGTTCTTCACTAGTACCCTTGATGCTGTTGCACCAATCAAAACTAAAAAAGTTAAAGACAAAAGCACGGCTCTATGGTATAACAGCACGACTCTTACTCTAAAGAGAGAAACCCACAACCTTGAGTGGAAATGGAGAAAATCAAATCTAGAGGTTTTTAGATTAGCGTGGAAAGACAGTATGTCCCGATATAGAAAGGCTCTAGAAACAGCAAGGGCTGCACATATTAGCACACAAATTGAAAAACATAAAAACAATCCTAGATTTTATTTACTACAGTTGCCAGATTAACAAATAAACAAACACCACCCGAAGACAATGTGCCAGCGAACTTTGGCAGCAATGATTTCATGAACTTTTTCACAGAAAAAATTGAAACCATATGTAACAATTGAAAATATGCAACCAGTTATCTTACTGGAAGATTAACTATTGTTAAAAACTGCCCCTCAGGAGCACCTGGAACGCTTTGCACCTATAGGCCAGGATGTTCTCAATAAACGTATCACTTCCAAGCCAACTACATGCTTGTTAGACCATACAAACTAAACTATTGATAGAGCTGTTACCAGCAGCTGAGGAGTTTCTTTTCAATATTATTAACTCTTCTCTCCTCTCTTAGATCACATCATAGCACAGAAACTGCACTGGTCAAAATTACAGATCAATTACAAAATTACGTTGGCATTCAAGGGCAGGCATTGCAATGGTTTTGCTCCTACCTGTCTGACCGTTATCGTTTTGTATATTTAAAAGGGGAATCGTCTGCACTAATGCCAGTAAAATATGTCCTGCCTCAAGCGTCTATTTTAGGCCCTCTGCTATTCACATTATACATGCCGACCTTGGAAATATAATTAGAAGTCATGGAATAAATTTCCAATGTTACGCAGATGATACACGCCTATATATTACACTTCCATAGCGACACTTTCAGATTGTTTTAGAGACATAAAACATTGGATGACATGTACATTTCTTCTTTAAAATTCAAACAAAACTGAGATATTACTTATTGGGCCAAACTCAAGTAAACAGACCCTCTCTGACTACAATTTCAAATTAGAAGGATGTAATGTTACCTCATCTAACTCAAGTTAAAAACTTGGGCGTCATATTGGACAGTAATTTGTCATTCGACATGTGGCATACATTACTAAAACTGCCTTCTTCCACCTAAGAAAAATTGCTAAGCTGCATAACATCTTATCTAGTTCTGATGTAGAAAGGTTGTTAATGCTTATATGACGTCCAGACTGGATTATTGTAATGCACTTTTAGGTGGCTGTTCAGCCTCCCTAATAAACTGGCTACAGTTAGCTATAGTCCTTACCAGATCAAAGAAATATGATCATATAACTCCAATACTGTCATCCTTACACTGGTTGCCTGTCAAATTCCGCATTACTTTTAAGATATTACTGCTAACCTATAAAGCCTTAAATGGGATAGCCCCTAAGTACCTCACAGATATATATATATATATATATATACAGCCAACATGTGCTTTATGCTCCCAAACTCTGGACTTCTGGTTGTGCCTTGAATCAATAAGTCCACTAAAGGTGGCAGAGCTTTTTCGCATTTGTCTCCTAAACTCTGAAATAATCTTCCAGATGCTGTTTGTGGCTCAGACACGCTCTTGCAGTTTAAATCTAGACTAAAAACACACTCTTCAGCCATGCATTTTCATAATTCAACTGATCCCTGGCGTTTCCATCTTAACCTCTGAAAAAGTTGAATTATGCTCATAATGTTATGAACAGCAGCTACACTATTTATTCTCTGTTTTGGGGCTTCCTCCCAGGGGAGCTTTAGATCAGCCTGCTCCAAAATGGATCCAGTATTCGGCGGGGCATCCCGGGCTCCAGTTCCCCCTGGGTGTTGTCCCTGCTCCGGCGTTTTCAGTTGATCAACCCACACATCAGAAGATCTACAGCCACAGCCTGGCCCATTCAAAGCAATAAGATTAAAGTGAAGGTCTTACTTTTTTCGAAGTGTATTTAATGCTCATCTGCTTGGTTTCAATTTAATTCTATTTAAGACCACCCATTTTTAATCAAACCACTTTTTTAATCATCAGCATACATTCCATTATGTACCAGCAGATTGTTGTTAGAGCTGCTATTAGTAACTTTTTTTTAGTAACTGCTATTATCGCCTTCCCTGTTAAATTCTCCCAGTTTATACCATCGTCATCATGGCCTCATCCATTGTTAACACGTTTTGTCACTTAATCAGACCCGTACTACCATTTAGATTTAAACAACTTAATGTAATGCCTCGTGTAACCCAGGTTCAAAACCATTTGTAGTTTGAGCCCGTTTATTAGTGCAGTTAGAGTAATACTATTATAATAATAAGGAATGTAAAAAAAAATTATAAAAGATGAAATACAAAATCTTATATACTTTATATACATATACAATATACTTAATTTACAACATAAAGAGATAGGGACAAAGTTCTAAATAGTTTTCAAGAGAACTTACTTTGATTCTGTTGATTGGCGTCATGTGCGCTGGAGTCCAGTGGAGTGGACCATTATTGAGTCATCCGCTGAAAACCTGAAAGGACAAAATAGCAATCGATAAACAAGGGAATCGGTGAGTTAGAATGTCTATTTTAGTATGTTGAAATATGGTGATTCAAATGGTATGTTGGTGTATTTTTAAAAGGAAATGTTCAGTTTTTGTATGGAGTGAGTGCATACATTGTTGTAAAACATGTATAGAGTTGTAAAGATGTTTGTAAATTGAGCAAAACGTATGTAAAGTGTGGATTGATTGAGAATGTTGTCCTGTGTGTGTGTGCGCAGGCCATTTATTTCATCCGTAATTTTTTTATTTTTTTTCATAGAAATCTATATTTCGAACTTTCCTGTTCGTAGACTGCATTGGTGTAAATGCTTCACATGTGCGTCTTGTAAAGATGGCGAGCTACCCGTGAGACGACGAGAGACCCTTATCTTTTTTTGTTTTTTTTGGTTCCTTTTCCCCGTGAACGTCTCCATTGCATCGCATTGCAAGTTCGTTGGACTTCTAGAGGTTTGGAGTACCTATTATATTTTTGAGTTTTGGACCATTCATTATAAGGAACTGTGGAAAGAAATATAATTTGTTATTATATTGAACTGACACTGGATTGTGCATTCATTTGGAGAAAGACATTTTTTGGCATTTAAAGTCGTTTGTGTTATTTATTTGATTATAAGCCAGTTTGGAGTTGATTATACATTTTTTTCAATATACATTTCCTTTGTTTCTATCTATACAGTGTTATTGACATAACAATTCTTTATTTTTATTTTTTGTCAAAGTTCAAATACTTCTCTTACATAAGTGCATTTGAATCATATCCGTGTGTGTGTGGCCTTGCCTCCTACGAATCCTTGCATCTTCTGATTTGAGGTGAATTGGGTCTATAGTATTCCTGTAAATAATCATCTTCAAGTTTTAAAAGTTGTGAACTCCTATTCGCATTGACAGGGGTTACACTTGCTTTTCTTTTAACCAGTCATAGTCATGGTTACGGACGTCAGCTTTAGCGTGCCAGAGAACTGGCCCTCCCTGTCAAGACTGGTTCTCACAAGTTTTTTCTCCATTTATAAGTCACTGGAGTTTTGGTTCCTTGCCACTGTTGCTCTGTTGGCCTGCTTACAGGGAGTCTACTGACACTAGCTTAGACAATACCTAGAGAACACTGTTAGTATTTAATAATTCTATCAATTTTCCATTCTTACTTTTTTATTATTTCTATATAATATATATATATATATATATATATATAATATAATACACACATTATTTTTATTTTTTCAAGTTTCAAAAATTTTTACTCCCATGTAAATATCTTGAGTATTTTTTAATTGTCATTTGTACAGCTGCATTGCAACAATGTGCCATTGTGAAAAGCGCTTTATAAATAAACTTGAACTTTTATTAAATTGTCAGTATTGTACCGACAGTTCCATGTTTAAAATTATTGTATGCCTATTATAATACATTTTGGACCTACATATAAGAAGTTCTCCAATATTTGTTTTCCCATTTCCTTGCTTGTCTCCCCTTTAACACCAGTTTAATTCTTTGGCTACTGAGCCAAAGACTTTGGAGCAAATTCACCATTCAGTCTTGTTCATTGTCTGCCCTCCACTGAGGCATAATCTGTTAACTTTAAAAATAAAAGGTAATTTAAATCATTACAAACAAAATGGACACATTTAACTGTCAATAATTCTTACATTTTTAAGATGATCTCTTTCAGATAATTGTCTTTCCAGTCTGTCCAGTTCTTCGATAAATGTGAGATCAGTTTCCAGGTGCATAGGTGGTATGAGCGCCTGCAATAACCCTAACCCTAACTTACATTGACCAGTAACAGAACATTTTGCCTTTCTCACATTACAAGCACTTGTTTTTGGGTTTAGTGTTTAATCATTGGCTAGTCATCATCTAGGGTTTCATTTCTTCACACTAAATGAAGTGGCCCCCTGATGAATATCATAAGAAGAATATCAGAAAAAATTCACTCCACAATTCTTTCACAGCAATGAGAACTTACAGTTCTTAGTTAAGCTTAACTTAGGCTTACAATGTTTCCCCACAGGTCTGTAATATACCTGCAGTGGAGCAGGCTGGCATTTTTCACTGGAACAGAATTGTTCTACTACAAACAATATGACTTTCAGAAATATTTTGATTTATTAAATATATATTTTGAATTCACAGGCTACATTTTACAGATCTAACAACCCACCTACCACATTTGTTCAGTTGCCTGCCTAACAGCACCTAACTAGAGAATGTATGATAGAACAGGGGCGTGGTTCCCATGACACTGTTACCTGTCACTGGTGCTGTTGAAACAGCAAGAGATCGGTGTCCTGCCCATGCATTCACAACTGGCATCTTAGTCCAAGTTTGTGATACCATTCTTAAAAAACAATTACTTACTCTGTGTTCTTCATTGTTGGGTACTGGAACTAATTAATGTTTTTACTCTGAAGGTTGGGTGGATGTTCACCCCAAACGTTATCTCTCTGGGAGAAGCTTACTGGGACAACTGGAGCTGAACAACTGGAGCTCACTGGCAGGGCCGGATTATCCAAAGACTTGATTGGGCAAGTGCACAATTTATCACAAGTAGGCCTTTTAATTTTTTTTAAAATATATTTTCTATATTATTTACTGCCACTTTTCTGCCACGTTGGGGGCGATTCAGAACGTACCTGTAATTGATACCTTTTTGTACGGGAAGATGACACACCTATAAAAGTGAAAGCTAGCAGCAGCGACGTTAGAGCTAGTGGAGGTTTGATTCTATTTGGGCATAGTGGGCATTTGTATCTCCTTGAAATGTCTGCATGTTTTCAGCCTGTATAGACTGGTGAGCAAGTAAATGGTGTTTGAGAAATTGCGCTTGTTTTGTATCTTTTAGTTACTACTAGCCTACTAGTAATAATAATAATACATAATAATAATAATAGGAAAATGTCATTAGTAATATACATTTTTTTCCTAGTTGCCCAGGGGCTCCACACTGTTAATCCGGCCCTGTTCACTGGGATAACTGGAATTGAAGCTCCCTCTGAGAAACTACTAAAAACCTGTCTCTGTCAAGAAAACCTGACACAAATATACATTTAAGAAAAAAAAACGACTAACCCTTTCGCCTCTCTCCCAACAGGTATCACATCAAGCATCGAAATGTACTCTGGGTAAAATTGTAACTATGTGTATGGCTTTATTGTTGTCTTATAATTTATTACTTTTTTGTTTTCCTCACCTTGTAAGTTGCTAAATGCCTAAATGTAAAAAGGAGGATTGGCACAGTAATAAAAACAGTAATTGCTACCATGACAGATTTACACACATGCAACAACATTTTAGAAAAGTATAAACGGATATAGCAATACATACAAATAACAAGCACACAAAACTGAATTTACCTCACATGCATTGTTTGTATAAACTGTTGTCTCATCCAATTGCCCTCATGTATTATGGGTGTTCTATACCAGAGTGCCACCTGATGGACAAATATGTAACTACAACTAAAATGGCTTCAATATTTATTGTTTACAGTTCAGTAAGTGAGTCAGTTACTCATTGAGGTTCAGAAACTGATGAATTTAGTTCAAAACAGGATTTGTCAGATTGATTAAGGTTGTGCTGATAATAGGTCGGGGGTGGGTGGAGGTGGGGGTTGTGATTTTAATGAGTGTTCTCTGTGGAAAATTATATTTTAAACGATTAATGTACAATATTTAAGTATCATTTCCAATAAATGTAGTAAATAATATAGAAAATATATTTAAAGGTCTACTTGTGATAAATTATGGGCCCCCCCATTGGCTGGCCCGGTCAAGTCTATGGATAATCCGGCCCTGCTTGACTCTTAAATCAACGAATAAAGTTAGAATAAAGTCTCACAGGAGAGGCTTCTCGAGCCACTCGCCTAACGTCACGTGACTCTTGTTCTGCACTGCTACTACAGCTCATTAGGGTAAATTGAACAGACGCGGGTCATTTCATAACTTTAGGGTCCGTTTTCCGACTAAACTAAATTTATTTTAGATATGT
Source organism: Ambastaia sidthimunki (assembly GCA_036877625.1). Classification (NCBI taxonomy): domain Eukaryota; kingdom Metazoa; phylum Chordata; class Actinopteri; order Cypriniformes; family Botiidae; genus Ambastaia; species Ambastaia sidthimunki. The sequence continues at coordinate 33,324 of JAZGTK010002026.1, forward strand.
TGTTTTAATACCAAGGTACTTTGAGGTCCGGAACAAATAACCCCGCGGGCCAGATCTGCCAATTGAATATCCTGGGATTAGACCGAATAATAGTCAACATATAATGACCATCAACATACTGGTCATATGAGGATACTATGTTGTATACTATGTTGCTGTATTCCGTTTTGACAAAACTGCATTTAACCTTTTTAATTTCTTTATTTACTATTTTTATGTATTCGGATTAGTAATTGATATATATTCTTTTATTCATTACCTAATATTCTATTCTACATTTATTAATGTTGTTTAATTTTATGTTGGGTCTGTATTGTCTTCACAGGTAGAGAAAAGATAATGGTCTCCGTCTGAAAGGATTCAATAGTGTCACAGGTTTCAATAATGTTGTGAAGCAGTAATTTTCACTGTCTAATAACGCTAAATGAACTTGTGCTGGTCAGATGAAGTCAAACTGAGCATTGACAACTCAACTAAGATTCAATTCAATAAACTGTGCTCATTTTATTTCATCAAATTATCTCCTGCCTGCTGTTTTTCCCCTCCATCTATGAATCTATCAGTCCTACAAATGTAAAATCAAATTGTTTTCCTGTATTACAAAGAGATTATATTAGACAAGACTGTTGTGTAGAATGGCTTAGACTGTGAATAAAAAAGTTTTGATTTTATCACTACTAAGATTATCGTAAAGTCAGACAAATCATACAGAGTATTATTTTAGCACAATGCTTTCTTAGAGTAACCGTTGTGTGTTTAATTGGATATCTGTGTTGTATAATATATAATAAGTATTATTCTGTGGGTAAACTAGGTAAAGCAAAAACCTATTCGGTGTAGTCGCCCACTCACCAATACCATAAAATTACAGTAGGAGTAAACACAATTAGCAGTTATTCAAGCATTTTAGAGCATCTGATACATTAACTAAAATTAATTTTAATAATTTTAATTTTAAATTAATTTTTGCATTAATTAGTGTGTGTTTGAGTGAAAACAAGGGTGTTGCTGTTGTAGCGTGTGGTCCTTAGGCCACATGGGGGTCAGGAGCCATCTGGATTGTAACAGCCTCAGATATGACTTGGAGAGTGGGGGGTAACCAACACTACCC
>JAZGTK010002027.1:0-16036 GCA_036877625.1 Ambastaia sidthimunki
TATAAATCTGTTTTTGGTGGTTGAAGTAATGGTTCTGCCCATTTAATAGCGTGCAGCATTTAGGTAAACATCAGCGATCTTTATTATCCATAAAATAAGAAATGATGAAATGATGATGGTCAGTGATCTCAGTGATCTAGATTGTTTCATTATGTCTGGTACAGTAACATTGAGCACCATCAATTCAAAAGAGGTAAACCTGTGTCCTTTAGTCTGAGAAACCCTTAGAAAGTCACTATAAATAGGGTTAGGGTTACCCTAACACCACCACCACGACAAACATGATGGGGCTTGTGCTTATAGCAGTAGCCTGGAGGGACAGTTTTATTGAGACCAATGTAGTCATCTGGCTTGATCCTTGTTTTAGTTAACAAAACTGTTATATGAGATCATTTCATTTACAATAACCACCTTTGTTGTAAGTGATCTTTTGTTTAGGAATCCAAGCTTTACAAGGTGTACATCTCTTATGTTGTTATTTTCTGCTTTAATCAAGATAAGATTTTGTCTAGATCTTGCTGCAGGTCTATTTTTTTGCCTCACTATTCGGGGAACAGACACAGTCTCAATTGGTTTGACCATACATACAATTTTATTTTTTTGCAGAACAACATTGAGCAGAACAACAGCAGCTATGAGTAGAGGCTGAACTTACTAGTCAAATTGTGCATATGGTCCTGGTGATATTATCCGACATAAACTCTGCTCAAAGTCGGCTGGGGTGCAGGCCATCTGGACAATAAAGCCTCTGTCATTCCCAGAAAAGATTCCAATTATTTATAAAGAGCAGTTTCAATTAATTACACCAAGACCATTCATTTGGTGAAATAAATGGCTACTGAACCTTTCATGTGGGAAGTGGTCCAGACACGATGATCTTCGCTGAGGGCGATAAGCAGCGTACCATTTCAATCAGGCTCCTGAAGTCCTTTCGAATGCTTCAGCCTGATGTCGTTCACCCCCACGTGCAGCATGACACCACAAGATACTCTCGTCACCCTTCAGGATCGCAGGTACCTGCGCAGCAATGTCGAGAACACGCGCACCAGGAAAACAGGGCATGCGCACCTTACCTTTAGCAGAGGTAGCGTGAACGTGACGGACGAAGAAGTCTCCGATGACCATGGCTGCGCGTTCTGTCTCACGAAGGGGGGCGAAGCATTTGCGGGTAGCGGTCCCGGAAACCGGTGGTGGCGTGAGGGAAGCGGTGTTCGTCTGGGTCTTGGCTCGCACCTTATGCCGCTGGTGTGTCAGCGCCAGAGTGAAGTTCACGTGGGCTGTTTGCATACCAGCCCTGCACATGGAGATAGACAGTGTAGATGTGGCTGCACAGGGTGTTAGCCAGAAGCATTAAAATACTTAAATATAATGTTAAAATACCCGGGGACCCAGCCTATGCTCGACCCACGTCTCAGGAAGGCAACCCACTCCTTTGCTAGCCAAAAGGCTGAGGACCCTGTATCTGGGAAATGGCAGGCTCATGGGAGCTTCGCATGTGGAGCTTTGCATTTTCTGAAGCTTCATTACAGGTTAAAGTTGATCATCAAGCCAACAATGAGGGATCGCCGGCGACATGACCAGCAACAGCTCCACATATGAACTAAGCACACCTGTTCTTCACCAACACAGAATTCACAAGTCCTCAGGTGTCAGAAACTCTAACATGAAGATACACACTTTCTGAAGTTATTTGCAGCTGGGTTCATTAGTGCTTCGACATGAAAACAACAAAAAGCTTGTGAAGACAAAAAAGCTGATGACACACTTTACAGGTGCCCTAATATACAAGCGAGTGCTCCTGATGCGCATCAGGCATTTCCATGGGCCAATTACTTTTGCATGATAAGACATAAGATTCCAACACCTGTCACACCACAGGCGATCCCCCATAGCGTCAAACCAGATGCAGTGTTGAGTTTCCTTAAAAGGGAACTGTTGTGTCACAAAAGTTAAATTAGTTCTAAATAAATCTGTAACACTATATGTTTGCAAATGCAGCTTAGTTTGATATTCTGTTATCTAATACAGGCTCACTGTATATTTACATTTTTGAGAATTCACTTTCAATAATGTTATACAATTTTTCTTCAAAATATAAACTTAATGCTGTTTGGTTTGTGCTTGTTATATTATGTTTGCAGAAATTATTCAGTAACCAGACAATAAGCACTTTGTCTTCATCCTCTTCATTCTCACCATTTATTGACCCTCGTTTGCTGCAAATCTCGCCTCCTCAGAGTCCCCCAGGATACAGCCAATGTGAGACCACCTTACACTGCCACCACACCCACATCTGCTCTCTGACTGCACATATTATATGAATAAACTCTGTATGTGTGTGTGTCAGTGAATGGCAGGAGAGAGATGCACAGGAAGGGCTCTGTGGTGAATGTCAACCCCACCAACATTCGCCCTCAAAGTGACACGCCAGAGATCCGTAAATACAAGAAAAAGTTCAATGCTGAAGTCCTCTGTGCTAGTCTGTGGGGTGAGACACATACTAACAGTTTATGAGGATATATTATTATACAACACTTTGAGTGGCTGAGCATTTTAAATGTGCTCATTTGTTAGGAGAATCCGCTTTGCAGGGACTGTCCCTGACCTTTGTAGTAATTCTTTGTAGTAATTTTGCCTGCTGCTTCATGTTTTTTTTTTTTTACTTAATTTGTGTTTTTGTGGCATTCTAGAGCACAGGACAACAAACTGTTCTAATATTGTATAAAACAATTTATACATTTTTGTATTTCTATTATGTTTATGAAATGTCCCCATAAAACATGAAAACCCAACATGTGTATGTGCAGGTGTGAATCTGTTGGTGGGCACAGAGAATGGCTTGTGGCTGCTGGACCGAAGTGGTCAGGGTAAAGTTTACTCCCTCATCAGCCGCAGGCGCTTCCAACAGATGGACGTACTGGAGGGACTTAATGTTCTAATCACCATCTCAGGTATACACAGAAAATGATTTATTAACAAGAAATGTTATCTTTATATTTCTACCTCTTTACTGAAAAACATGCCATAGTATTGATTTTAGATTCAGATTTAAAGTATTACAATTGTTGTTAAATATAGATAAACACATCTGTGAACACATTCTGTGTTAATGCTGTTATGTTGCTAATTGTTTATTCATATTATTAATACTAAATATAACTTAATTCCTGTTTTTCCTGGAGAAACGTTGTTTTGTTTCACTATGTACTTGTAATATGGCTAAAATGACAATAAACTACACTTTGACCTACTGTACATCATTACTGCTGTCCTAACTCTAGTGTTAGATATGACAAAGAAAACATCTCAGGTTACGTATGTAACCCAGGTTCCCTGAAGGGAACGAGACGCTGCGTCGAAACGCTTTGGGAACGCCTCCAGCGTTTATAGGCTCTGAATCACATAAAAAAAGTCCAATCGGGGGACGACACGTCACAGGCGGGTGACATCACAACCAGGAAACTATAAAGCATGTGTGTTTGTGCACGCTGGCAGCTTCAAAAGGAATTAAGCGAGCACCGGCAGGGGTACCTGAAGTATGGCATGAGACGCAGCGTCTCGTTCCCTTTAGGAAACCTGGGTTACATATCTAACCTGAGACATTCCCTTTTAGGAACTCGATCTGCGTCAAAACTCTTTGGGAATGAGATGCTCACTATCCCATACTGAGGGTTTTCCCTGCCCTCTGTGTGAAATTGCACTGACTAGGGCATGAGAACAGAAAAGCCAAAAGTGGCTTGCTTATCGAGGCCATAGTGCCTCACAAAGGTCAAAGGTGTGGACCATCCCGCAGCGTCGCAGATGTCCTTAATTGGGACACCTGCATAAAAGGCCATAGAGGCCGCCATACCCTGAGCAGAGTGAGCCTTGGTCCCCTTAGGTGGGGGAATACCAGCGGACTCATAGGAGATGTGAATAGCATCAGAAATCCAGCAACTGAGTGTGTGCTTGGTTGCGGGGAGACCGCGCTTATGACCAAAACAAACAAAAAGCTGGTCAGGTTACGCCACAGGGCAGCTCTGTGGACAAGCACTGGACACACACGATTTAGCTTTTCCTGGTCATGCTCCAGGGAGGAGGACAGAAGGCCTGCAGTACAACTGTCCGTAGTATATTAGAGGGAAGTTTAGAAGTATACCTCAGTCTTGAGTATAAAAAGGTTTTGACCAACCTGGACGCAAAGTCTAAACATAAAGGTACCACAGAAAGTGCCTGAAGGTCACCCACTCTCCTCAGAGAAGTGATTGCCAACAAAAATGCTGTCTTGATATACAGAAAAAGATCAGAGATTTTCTCCATGGGCTCGAAAATTGGAGCACAAAGAGCTTCTAGTACCACGGCCAGGTCCCAAGGTGGCACACGAGATCGTACCTGGGGCCTCAGCCTCAGTACACCTTGGAGGAAACAAGAGACCCAAGGGTGTTTACCCACTGTGTAGCCACCTATTTAAGCATGGTAAGCAGATATAGCTGCCACATAGACCTGCGGAGTGAAATGGGTTAAACCTGCAGAGAATAGAGCCTGCAGAAACTCCAGGACTGCATTAATGGTGCAGCTGACTGGGTCCAGCTGGCATTCTCTGCACCATAAAGTGAACAACTTCCACTTCAGGGTGTAGTTTCCTCATAGAGGGACCTCTGGAATGCAAAATGGTCTCAACAACCTCAGTTGAGAGACCAGATGCTACGTGTTGCGCCCCCTCAGGGGCCATACCCACAGCTTCCACAATTCTGGGCGGGGGCCTGAAAAAGCAGATCTCTCCTGATGGGAATCTCCCACAGAGAACCGTAGAGTAGATCCACAAGATCTGAGAACCATGGTCGAGTCAGCCAGAATGGGGCTACTAGGAGTAACGACACCGCATCCTGGTGTACTCTCTCCAAAACTCTCTGGGGCAAAGCGATCAGGAGGAAAGCGTACAGACACAGCCTCGGCCAGGTCTGAACCATAGCATCCAGTCCCAGAGGAGCTGGATGAGCTAGTGAAGGATTGTATGTATTTTTAATTATCTGCTGTATATAACACCTATACATTTGTTCTGTGTGGTTTCTGTGGGATCCCATTTGGTTAGTTATTCTTGTGAGGTTTCAGTGGGATCAAAGGTGCTGTGCTCCTATCAGGAAATCTCTGTAGGACATTTGTTACCTGGTATAAAGTCTGGTCACACAGACAGTACTGTGGGTTAAGTTTCAGAAGAAGGCTATGCTACACGAACATCTTCAATAAAACTCTTTTCCCCTGAACTTGGTCCAGCTTTCTTCATTTATGTATTGGCGAGCCACCCAACAACTGCTCAGCCAAATTCAAGGAAAATCTAACACTAGGGAGAACCAAAAGGGACATTGCGCTGTCTCTCGAGAGGTCCAATTGGGCTTACACAAAGATTCTCCATATGTGTCTCACCACCTCGGGGTGAATCCACTCATCCACTCCCCTGCTCCCACATTGAGACATCCAGGGATATAAACTGCTCTCAGAGAGAGGAGTTTCCCCTGGGACCACACAAGGATCTGGTGTTCCAACATGTAAAGAGGGCGCGACCGCAGACCTCCTTGGTGGTTGATGTATGAGACCACTGTAGTGATGTTGGTGATGTTGAGACCTCGGGCTGGGGGGCCACTCATGACCGCTCCCCAACTGTGGAGGGATGCATCTGTCGCTAACGAGATATGGTGACAACAAGCTCCCAATACCAGGCCCTGAATAAGGAACCAAAGGTTTCTTCCATATATCTAAGACCCATAGGCAGCGCTGCGTGACCTTGTGGAAAGGATTTCCCCTCGGGGAAAACCCCTTGGTTTTTGAGCCACCACTGTAGAGGCTTCATATGCAGCAGGCCGAATGGAATAAAATTGGACGAAGCTGCCATGAGGCCTAACAGTTGTTGAAACTGGGTTAGGTGTAGCTGAGTATCTGGATGCCCTGCTATCGCAAAGGAGCCAGAGCTGCATCCACAACCTTTGTGAAAGTGCGGGGTGAGAGTGCTAGGCCAAAAAGGAAGCACCCGATACTGGTAAGCTTGCCCCTGAAAGCGAACCTCAGGAACTCCCTGTGCTGAAGAAGGATGGGGATGCAAAAGTCCATGCATCTTTCAAGATCTATTGTGACAAACCAGTCCTCGGACCTGATTTGAGACATGACCTGTTTCACAGTAAGCATCTTGAACTTCAGTTTCATGGCTGAGCGATAGTAGCAGAAATAGCAGCTGTAATGCCCTGACTCCCTGTAGTGAGGAGGGACCACCTCAATGGCCTCCTTCCTCAAGACAGTGTACTTCTCGTTCCATAACTAGAACCTGAGCAGGACCTACCATCAGACCCCACTGAAAGCAGGCGAACAATGTTTGAACTGGATCTAGTAACTTAGTTCTACAGTGGCCAGGACCCATTGAGACACATTTGGCAGTACTTCCCAGGCTGCCAGATAGTCTTCTAAGGGAACCAATCTCTCGAGATTGGCCTCTAGTGTGTTTTGAGTGAATAGATTGATGCCCTGTAAAGGAAGCCCTGCAGGGAGCCCCTGATCTAAACTCTCTAGGGACCTCCGCAGAGGTGGCAACCCACCTATGCCTGCTAATCTTGGCAAACACTAGAGGGCGCCATTGTTTGAGGCTACTGTGCCCTGAAACACTCGGGGTGGCAGGGTTAACAGCTAATAGGGGGACCAGTCTCTCGAGACAGGCCTCTGGTATGATTGAAGTTGAGTGAATAGACCGGTGCCCTGTAAAAGGAAGCCCTGCAGGAAGCCTCAGGTCTAAACTCTCTAGAGACCTCCGGTAGCACTTTCTAGAAGGTAGCACTTCCCCCATGCCTGCTGACACACACTGGGGGGCACAATTGTTTGAGGCAGCTGTGCCCTGAAACACCCAAAGTGGCAGGATTAACAGCCTAGCCTCCAGAGCGCACTGCAACAGCACCCTTTAGGGGGGTCACAACGCTCTTTTTTTTTTTTTTTTTTTTGTGTCCCTAGGGAAGGAGCTAGCACACGGCCTGGGCTGTTCCACCTAACAGAGTGATGGTGGCATGGGAGGAACCGCTGATGGTTCTGCTAAGCTCAGACACATCCTCAGATGTGAGGCTTCCCCCCTCATCAAAACTCTCTTAGCAGGTCTGCTTGGTATGCCTGCAACACACCCAAGGTGTGCAGATAAGCGCCTGCCTGACCTGCAGCCGTGTGTCCCCTGCATGAACACTGAGGTGGTGCGCAGCGCTTCAGAGAGCAGGGGCGGAGCCTTTAGTGACGACGCCTCACCAGGGGACAAATAGCCTGCTAGCGTCTGTTCAACCCAAGGCATTGTCTTATACCCGTGCTCACTCAGCCCGGCCACATTGATTATATAATTATAATAATTAGCAGCATGCGTGACGAGTATCGTTTTCCCCACGACCTGGACACCTCTGTGTGCAGATCAGGGAAAAACAGAAGGCATAGACTGGTTACACAGGAAAGCTCCCTTGTTGCACAGTTTATGCTCGGCGGGCCAAACAATGTTTAATTTAACCACAGCATAAGTAACAACCTCCAGCAGTTCCTCATAACAGGGGGACACTAAATAACAGGGAAAGTGAATATGAAGATTTATGTACATCTTATTATTCTTGACTAAATATTTGTACAATTATTTTTACAATTAGAGGAGCTAGTATGTAAGGAACGAGATAGGGACCCATCTCAATTTCCTCCATCAGATCCAATTGTGAATCCCACGAATGAATACATACTTTATAGTTTCATGGTCGTGACGTCACCCGAAAAGTTTCAATGCAGCTCGAGTTCCTGAAAGGGAACCTCTTACATTGTGCTCAGAACTAAAGGCTTAAGAGAAAAAACTTTTCCTATAACAATGTCATAGCTGTTCATAAATGTTTTATAAATGTCTGACTGCTGTGAACCTCATTCATATACTCACTTCCTGTAAAAAGGTAAGAAAAACAAGCTGAGACTTTACTTTCTGTCCTGGCTGAGAAACAAGATCTTGCATAATGACCCAGATGTGGAGAAGAAACAGGGCTGGACCTCAGTAGGAGAATTAGAGGGATGTGTCAGCTATAAAGTAGGTGAGTCCAGGAAAATAGTTTTCTATTTTAAAAATGTCTGTATTTTATTGGACATACAAGAGCTAAGTGTTACTAGTATCACTTAGTTACGAGCCCAATTCCCAAGCAGCATACACATTGATCAAAAATGTCTTAAATGCACTGTTGTCTAAAATTTACCAGCCAATTACATTTTATTCATACTAATATTTTTGCCTGATTTTAGTCCGCTATGAAAAAATCAAGTTCCTGGTTATCGCTTTGAGGAGTGCTGTGGAGGTCTATGCTTGGGCTCCCAAACCATATCACAAGTTTATGGCTTTTAAAGTAAGTCTCATCATTGTCGAGAGCTAAAGCATTAAGCTGAATGAGATGAGCTAATGTTGGACTTTTGTCTTAATTTCAAAATAAAACCAATTAATGTCACACAATACCATTTTAAATAGCTATCAATAAGAAAAAGGAAATGCATATTATTGTACCAGCGTGCTGTGGAAACTCTGAAAGCATAAACAAGTCTTTAATGTACAGTGGGTACGGAAAGTATTCAGACCCCCTAAAATTTTTCACTGTGTTATATTGCAACCATTTGCTAAAATCATTTTAAAGTTCTTTTTTTTTCCTCATTAATGTACACACAGCACCCCATATTGACAGAAAAACACAGAATTGTTGACATTTTTGCAGATTTATTAAAAAAGAAGAACTAAAATATCACATGGCCCTAAGTATTCAGACCCTTTGCTGTGACACTTATATATTTAACTCAGTTGCTGTCCATTTCTTCTGATCATCCTTGAGATGGTTCTACACCTTCATTTGAGTCTGTAAGGACCACCAAACAGAGGCTTACAAAATAATTAGAAATTAGTTTAAAAAAAGATGAATTAATTAAGCATTAACAATTTAAAAAGAGCTAAACTATGAGTATATCAACACAGGCATTAACAAGGGAAACTAAACTAGACACAGATGAAACTGACTGGCAACTATGGAAACTAATAAGGACAATTAGTGATAGTCAGCACATCAAGACAGAAACACAAGACACAGAACACACAGAAACAAAGTACTAAACAGAACATAAACAGAACATGACAATTATTGAAACTGTAATACTATCAGGTATTTACTCAGAGAAGACCTGATAAATCTCGCAATGCTTGTCAGTAAACATTTCTGCCTTATTTCTTTATGTTCAAAATATAAATTTTTGTTTTTTACTTTGAGGTGAAATGTGAACTAAACATGGTCTTTGCAGGTCTTTTAAGATTCGCCTGTTTTGCTTTAGACCAATGCTGAGGGGGTATTAAAATTCATAAATACATTGTAAACATAAACAAAAACTGTCAAACCAACCAAAAAGCATTTGTAATCACCTTCAATTTGAATATATGTAGATATTCTTTCTTTAACAAAAAAAGCACGTGTAATAATAATAGATAACGTAACTGGGTTTTGGGGATTTGTATACATACAGTAACACAGGATATTTTTTCAGTTAAAGTCTTTAACTGAAAAACCTTTGAGTCTTTAACTCAAAGCACTTATATTGTTAAGTGCTCTCTCAGTTACGAAATATGCTTGTATTGTTAACATTTGGGAATGTGTATTTTCATATAAATGTATAATAACTGTGTTCTTCTGTATGTTTTGCAGTCATTCACCTCCCTGCCTCAGAAGCCTCTCTCAGTTGACCTGACAGTGGAAAATGGACAGAGGTTAAAGGTCATCTATGGGTCTCACTCAGGTTTTCATGCAATAGATGTGGATTCAGGCACACCCTTCAATCTATACCAACCCAGTCATGTAAGTGCTCCAGCAGGCCATTGAAACTTCTCAATGTTTTTGTTTCAGCGCACAGATTTGACATTGGAACTTAAATAGCGACCTGACAGTGTTGAAATTGTTGCTCGGCAGCCAAAAATTCACAAAACATTATGGTCAGCCAAAACCTTGATATCCTTGTTGCTAAAAGTAAGTATATCCTGTAGTGCAAGTTATGTTATTGTACTATACACCATCACCCTGGAATTAAAAAAGGAGCATTTAGAGTGCAAACATGACTGGATTTGAAACATGCTAAATTATAATTTACAGAAAAACGTGAATACGAAAGTCGAAACATGCATATACAAGGTTATAGGTAAGGTGGATTAACATGGGGTACCAAATGCAAAAAGGAGATGTTCATATATACATTTTGGATAGCTCTTTTGCTGGTCCAAATCATTGAATTCAGATTTTTAATCACTTCCATGGCCACATGTGTATAAAGTCAAGCATTTAGGCATGCAGACTGCTTCTACAAACATTAGTGAAAGAATGGGTCGCACTCAGGAGCTCATTGAATTCCGAAGTCCATTCGTGAAATTTCCTCAATAATAAATATTCCACGGTCAACTGTTAGTGGTATTATAACAAAGTGAAAGCATTTGGGAACAACAGCAACTCAGCCACGAAGTGATAGACCATGTAAAATCACAGAGTGTGGTCAGCGCATGCTGAGGCTCACAGTGCGCTGAAGTCGGCAACTTTTTGCAGAGTTCATGTGGCCTTTAGATTAGCTCAAGAACAATGTGTAGAGTGCTTCGTGGAATGGGTTTCCATTGCCAAACAGCTGCGTCTGAGCCTTACACCACCAAGTGCAATGCAAAGCGTCGGATGCAGTGGTGTAAAGCACGCCACTGGACTCTAGAGCAGTGGAGATTTGTTCTCTGGAGTGATGAATCACGCTTCACTGTCTGGCAATCTGGTTGACATGTCTGGGTTTGGCAGTTGCCAGGAGAACGGTACTTGCCTGACTGCATTGTGCCAAGTGTAAAGTTTAGTGGAGGAGGAATTATGGTGTGGGGTTGTTTTTCAGGGGTTAGGCTTTGGCCTCTTAGTTCCAGTGAAAGGAACTGTTAATGCTTCAGCATATCAAGACATTTTGGACAATTTTATGCCCCCAACAGTTTGAGGATGGCACCTTCCTGTACCAACATGGCTGTAAACCAGTGCACAAAGCAAGGTCCATAAAGACATGGATGAGCGAGTTTGGTGGGAAGGAACTTGACGGATCTTAACCCGATAGAACACCTTTGGGATAAATTAGAGCAGAGAATGCAAGCCAGGCCTTCTCGACCAACATTAGTACCTGACCTCACAAATGCACTTCTAGAAGAATGGTCAAAAATTCCCATAAACACTCCTAATCCTTGTGGAAAGCCTTCCTAGAAGAGTTGAAGCTGTTATAGCTGCAAAGGGTGGGCCAACTCCATATTAAACCCTACGGATTAAGAGTGGGATGTCATTAAAGTTCATGTAAAGGCAGACGTTCCAAAACTTTTGGCAATATAGTGTATAAACATATACATCCTCCTCAGGGTCTGTTCGGTGACACTGCTTGTTCAATCATCAACAGATACCGCGAGGCACCTCTTCTTTTGTTAAATCTTCTGCTGCCTACAGGGAGCAACAGAAGGCCAGTGTGGCAGCTTGAGCTACAGAGGCCTAAGGGCACTAAGCAGCACATGCAGGCCTGGCATACAGGCCTCTGAGAAGAGATTTGATCTTTTTGATTTGAGATTTTCTGACATGGCATGGAGTCTGCCCAGTTTGTCCCTATGGCTGTTAAGTACAGTAAAGAGAGGGTACAGAATTTAGTTAGCCCCCTGTTCTCCTTGTTCCAGGGGTTATTTTGCAGACTGTAGGAGTCTGAGAGCAGCATTTAGTGTTGGCCTGGGAACTAGAGACTCTCTTGGTGAAAGGGACTATAGAACACACTTTCCTTTACCATTTTATCCCAAAATGCACCTGTTAAGGGTGGCAAAGGTTATGCACAGAGGGTTTCATAATCTTTATATGTGGCTCAGACCTTTGTTGCTAACTTTGGGTCCTACTCTTGGCTAAGAGAAAATGGCTTTCATCCCAAAAATTAATGGTGGTAAGGGTTACGTGATGAGGGCTCTGTCTTTTTGGCTTAGACCCTGGTTTCTTACCTTGGGTCCCACTCTAGGATCATTCTTACAACAGATGCTTTCCTCACAGACTGGGGTGCAGTTCTCGATGGCCGCACAGTCCGTGGTCGGGCCCTCATCTTACCTCAGGGGGTAGGGGATCAACAGGCTCTATCACTAGACCCTGCCTGTTTGGATTTCCCCGGGCTTTGTTAAAGCCATTTTGCACTCTAGACCAGACTATATTTCCAAGGTCCTCAATGCAGCTGGGCACCCAGTGGTACTTCAAGCCTTCTGTCCTGTCCTCCACCGTTTAAATCACCGGAGTAAGAATGTCTGTGACTGTTTGAATTACATTGCTACCAATCCTTCGGGCTCAAAATGACTTGAAACTTGGCACACACCTTAGAGTTATTGGGCATCATAAATATAAAAGTTGCTTCCTACTTAGTCAGAAAAAGGAAGAGATATTAAAAAAGCTAAACTGTAAAATTTAATAATTGTAGCAGCTGTCCATTAAACTGCTGGTATTGGTAATAGGAATGAGCAAGTTCACGCATAAATATTAGTCTATGAAAACACTTATAAAATGCAAATAGTCTCTTTATTTATTGCGCTTCAATGAATAAACATTGCTTCAGTTAGCTTTTTCTTTGGCGTCATTTTGTTTGGTTCACAAAAAGTCCACACAAAACTCCATACCTTGTTGATATAGCATACTGTTCAACACAGTCCAACACACAATCCAAAAAGCCTGTTTAACATAATGAAGCCTGACTTAAAACAGTCAAAAACTGTGTGCTTCCCCACTACAAATACACACACCTCTTGTCTTATTATCCAATTACCCTGATATACCATGGGTATTCTATACCAGAGTGCCACCCAATGGACAAATATATAACTACAACAAAAATGGCTTCAACAATATTAATAGTAGAATAATAAATCATCAAACTTGGGAAATATATTTGGTGTTGTGGGCACAATGATGTCTGTTGTACATCAGTTATAGTACCACCAGCTGGCAGCAGGAAGTGCCACATAAAATGCACTTTATTACTCAAAACAGACTTTAAAATAGCCCTCAATAATTTGTTAATTGGTACATGTATTGGTGTCATTAAGCTGGAAAACTTTATGGCAATAAATGGAACAGGAAGTATCTCATATATTCTGCATGCATTGAGTGATTTACATCAAACTTGTCAAATATGCTTGATGTTGTAGGCTGGTCTAAGTAAACTGTAGCCAACATTATAAAACAGATTGTTCAGGTCCCTGATTATGATTGGTCGAGCCATGTTCAAACCTTGTAAATTTCTCTACAAACACACACACTGCTCCCTTAGCATTCCATTAGCTGTTTTAAATTTACTATAAACCACTGTTTCTTTGGGCTTATAGCTTTATTTTAATGCAACAGTTAAATAGCTTTACCAACATTTGCACTTAATTGTTATGAAACTAATAATAATGTCTTAATGGTTCTAAAATGGTTGAAATTGCACTTTTTCACCCTCAGCTAAACAGTAAAATGTAGTGCTTTTATAAGTATGCACATAATGCAGAACATTATATAATGTAAGAGACAAGCTGTGATTTTGTAGGACTGTATAGGACTGTATCTCACTCCACTTCTGACAGCCACACAGCAGCGGCATTCAGCTTCAATGCCACCCCCTCGTATTTTCAGGCCCACGCTCCACTGTGTTGTCCCACATAGTTACAGGCTAGTTCACCCTCTTAATGTGTGTGTGTGTGTGTGTGTCTGTGTGTGCTAGTTTTTCTAAACTGATCTGTGTTAAAAAAAAAACCCTTCACTAAGCACCCACAGCATAAGCCCAATGAAATGACCTGTTATTTGACAGCTTGTTTCTTCCTAACAGCAGGCAGTAGATACATTTAATGTGAAATAGTGGTGTGAAGCAGAACTGGTGACTGGACGGCTCTTGATCATGTAGCTTTGCTTGCAAACATCTTTCCATTCCCTCCCATTCTCTCTCTCATTCTTTTTGTCATTTTTGTTGTTCATTCTCTCACACGCATACACAGATTTGTTTTAATGCACCTGCATTTGGTTTTATTTGCATCTTTCACAGAGTTGATCTGGCTCACTTTTACACTCATTAATACACTGTTTCCCACACACTTCTTTCCCACCTACTCTTGCTGTGGTGTTCATCTGCCTCACTCTCTTGGACACACACTCCCTGTTTGTGGCATTGTGTTTGCGTGACTGGTGCTCATGAGAATCCCGCGGCAGAGGATAAAGATCGCTCTGCGGCTCTGGATGCCTGTGTTGATGCTCAGAATTGTGGTGGCTTTACAAAGGGATAACAGCACAGTGTGTGTGAATTTATCTCTTAGTCAGGCAAGTACAGTGGTCTGTGTGTGTGATGTGTTATTAACATAGACATTAAAATACAAACAATTGTATTCAGTATTTCCCTTCTAATGTTTTGTTGGTTTGATCTTAGCAGATAAGCACTACCTAACAAGTGAGAAAATGTTTAGTTTATTGAACATGCCAAAAGTTTGTAACTTTTTGTAATTTTATTTTTTCAAATTAATTACATTTGTTTTTTGTATTTATGTAATTAGCAGTGTTTGCTAAGAAAGTGTAAGAAAAAAAGAATGAGGATGTTGGGGACAAAAAAAAAGTTTATTGAAGTGTTACAGTAACAAAGTGCATGAAGCACATTCAGCTGAGTCAGAATGAACTTTATAAAAGTGATTTATACATTTTATACTGTTGTGTAAACCTGTTTCTCACCCGTAATGCAAACTGAGTTTCTCCTTTAAATGTAAACTAAGGGTTGCGGTAGAAGAGATCGTTTTTCGTTCCCACATAATAGCTATTGTTAGGTGATACCCCAGATTGTCGGGTGATACTATGGTCTGACCAAATGTCTTTCTGAATGTAAATTACAGTCACTGATTCCTTTGATCAAAGCTGATTCTTGAAGTCATTCTGCCGCTTGCTTACCTAAATTGAATTAATGCTAATTCAGGTCTTACCCAAATATGGCTGACCAATATGTCTCTGGCTTGCCCTAATGTTATCTTGGAGTGGAATCTAGCACTGGAATAGTGGAATATTGTACTTTGGGTAAAATTGTGTATACAAGTATGGCTGATGTTTATTGTTGTTGTTTATTGTTTTTGATTTTTCGCTTCTATGTCCTCCTTACACTGTAAGTCGCTTTGAATAAAAGCGTCTGCTAAATGCCTAAATGTAAATGAATCTGTTTAGTGGCACTTATAGTTAGAAATAGGAAAAAAACTCAAATGTATTAAAAATCAGTGTGTAACTGTGCTTTGGATATGAATGATACCTCAGTTTGTGCTACTTGTTGAGAAGAAGTACACAGGTAAAAATCCCATGGATAGGGGCGCCGCTAGGGTTTTTGGGCCCCCTGGCTAATTTATACTCCAGACCCCAAGGCCCCATCCCCCAATTATCTTCTTGCCACATGTAGCAACAATCAATATCAATAAGAATTAGAACTATTGCATATTCAATGGGAGACAATAAAGAACTACATTTGAACAGTTTATTAAATTAACTGAAATTATGCATGTATAACTATGTACAAATAACTATGTAAATAACACCGTTGTACTGTCTCTCTCATACAGACACTAATGAAACACTTTCTGAATGTCTTATAATTATTCCCCAAGTGCCAAAGGCTTTTCTCACAGCAAAATATTTGATTAGATCTTTAAAATCAAGGCATTTGCTAAATCATGTTCGGTAGAGAGCATGGCTAGATCATTTAGTCTTTCCTGAGACATTGTTGATCTGAGGTAGTTCTTTATAAGATTAAGCTTACTGAAGGCTCTCTCTCCACTTGCAACACTCACAGCCAAAGTGCAAAACTGCGCAAGGCAATGCACACTTCACTAAAAATACTCTGGAGCTGCATCTTGTAGATTTAATTCAAAAGCTTGAATGGGGACAACTCTGAAGGGAAAGTAGCTGCATATATAGCATTGAGATGTCTAATCTCATTAACCAACTTAGATGTAAGATCACTATGGTATTTTTGTATT
>JAZGTK010002027.1:16086-34431 GCA_036877625.1 Ambastaia sidthimunki
ACAGGGAAAAGTGTGCTTTCTCCAGCACAGAGGACCACTTATCTCGGTGTAATATGGGATTCGATAATGATGCGGGCACAACTGTCCCCTGCTCGAGTAGATTTGATCCTAAATTCAGTCAAGAGAGTCAAGGAAGGCCAGTCACTCACTGTAAAGCAGTTCCAGCGATTGCTGGGTCTTATGGCAGACGCTTCCAATGTGATTCCATTCGGTCTGCTGCACATGAGGCCCCTACAGTGGTCTACTGGTTAAGGAGTCGGGCTTGTAATCAGTAGGTTGCTGGTTCGATTCCAGCGCCGGCAGGTAGCAACTGAAGTGCCCTTGAGCAAGGCACCTAACCCCCAATTGCTCCCCGGGCGCTGCAGTGATAGCTGCCCACTGCTCCGGGTGTGTGTGTGTTCACGACTTGCAGTGTGTGTTCACTCCTCACGAAGGATGGGTTAAATGCAGAGGTCACATTTCAGTTATGGGCAACCATAACTGACAAATACATGTCACTTTCACTTTACAGTGGTGGCTCAAATCCAAGGGGTTTTCCCCGAGGGGGAACCTCTTCCGCCAGATCAAGGTCTTGAGGCGCTGCCTAGGAGCCTTGGATATGTGGAAGAATATAGGAGTAAGGAGTAAGGAACCTCCTTGGTTCCTTACTCAGGGCCCGGTGTTGGGGGCTTGTTGTCGCGTCACGCTTGCGACAGATGCGTCCCTTACCGGTTGGGGGCCGGTCATGAGTGGCCGTCTGGCCCAGGGTCTTTGGATAGGTCGCCAACTACTTTGGCATATCAATTGTCTCAAGATGCTGGCTGTTTTCCATGCTCTCAGACACTTTCTCTCAGTGCTTGTTCGCACCGACAGCACCACGGTGGTCGCTTATCTGAACCATCAAGGAGGTCTGCGTTCGCGCCCCCTTTACAAATTGGCGCACCAGATCCTTGTTTGGTCCAAAGGGAAACTCCTCTCTCTGAGAGCAGTGTATGTCCCTGTATATCTCAATGTAGGAGCAGACATCCTGTTGAGGCAGGGCCGAGGTAATGTGGTAAAGCAGATCTGGAAAGTTTTTTGGCCAGCCCAAGTGGACCTCTTCGCCTCTCTTGAGACTGCGCAATAAATGTCCCCTCTGGTTCTCTCTAGTTCCTCCAGCTTCTCTGGGACTGGATGCCATGGCGCACATGTGGCCGAGGCTACCTCTGTACACTTTTCCCCGATTGCTCTGCTCCCAGGAGTTCTGGAAAAAATACGCCAGGACGAGGCTTCTGTACTCCTGGTGGCCCCCCATTGGCCGACCCGGGTATGGTTCTCAGACCTGGTAGATCTGCTGGACGGTTTTCCGTGGGAGGTTCCCATCAGGAGAGACCTTTTGTCTCAGGCGGCAGGTGCCATCTTACACCCCAGCCCCGAGCTTTGGAAGCTGTGGGTGTGGCCCCTGAGGGGGCGCAGCTCCTGACTTCTGGTCTCTCAACTGAGGTTGTTGAGACCATGTTGCAATCCAGAGATCCCTCTACGAGGAAACTTTATGCCTTGAAGTGGAATCTTGTCATTTCTTGGTGCAGAAAGCGCAGCCTGGATCCAGTTAACTGCCCTGTTAATGCAGTCCTGGATTTCTTACAGGTCCGCCTCTCTGCAGGGTTGGCCTACTCCACTATTAAGGTCTACGCGGCAGCTATTTCTGCTTTCCACGCCTTGGTGGACGGCCAACCCATGGGCAGACACCCGTGGGTGTCTCATTTCCTCAGAGGTGCACTGAGGCTGAGGCCCCAGGTACGATAACGTGTCCCCCCTTGGGATTTGGCTGTAGTACTAGAAGCTCTTTGTGCTCCTTCTTTGAGCCCATTGAGGAAATCTCTGACCACATGTTGTCTATTAAAACTGCGTTTCTGTTGGCCATCACGTCTCTGAGGAGAGTGGGGGACCTTCAGGCCCTTTCTGTGGCCCCCTCCTATTTGGACTTTGCCCCTGGTTTGGTCAAAGCCTTTTATTACCCTAGGCAGGGTTATGTCTCTAAGAATCCTTCAGTTGTACTACGGCCAGTCGTAGTACAACTCCCTTTCGGGAGTCCCTTTTAGGAGCACGGCCAGGAGAAGCTAAACTGTATGTATCCAGTGGACACATTGGACACATATGTCCACAGAGCTGCCCTGTGGCAAAGATCTGACCAGCTCTTTGTCTGTTTTGGTCACCCTAAGCGTGGTCTTCCCGCGACCAAGCAGACGCTCAGTCACTGGATTATTGATGCTATTTGCATTGCTTAAAAGTCCTCTGGCCTCCCCCCACCTAGGGGGACCAGGGCTCACTCTACTCGGAGTATGGCGGCCTCTAAGGCCTTTTATGCAGGTGTCCCTATTCAGGACATCTGCGACGCTGCGGGATGGTCCACTCCACTAACTTTTGTAAGGCACTATGGCCTCTATGTCCGAGCCACTCCCGGCTCTTCTGTTCTCTTGCCTTAGTTCTGTCCAAATCTACACAGAGGGCAAGGAACCTCCAGTATGGCTAGTGGGCATCTCGTTCCCAAAGCGTTTTCCGACGCAGCTCGAGTTCCTGAAAGGGAATGTCTCAGGTTACGTATGTAACCCTTGTTCCCTGAAGGGAACAAGACGCTGCGTCTCCTCCCATACTTCCGGTAACCCAAGCTGGGGGCTTGCACTAAAGCACGTGCTTTTATAGCTTCCTGGTCGTGACGTCACCCCGCATATAAGCTGATGGCGTTCCCATAGTGTTTTCCGACGGAGCATCTCGTTCCCTTCAGGGAACAAGGGTTAAATACGTAACCTGAGACGTTTTTATTCATTTAGTCTTTCCTGAGACATTGTTGATTCTTTATAAGATTAAGCTTACTGAAGGCTCTCTCTCCACTTGCAACACTCACAGCCAAAGTGCAAAACTGCGCAAGGCAATGCACAATTCACTAAAAATACTCTGGAGCTGCATCTTGTAGATTTAATTCAAAAGCTCGAATGGGGACAACTCTGAAGGGAAAGTAGCTGCATATATAGCATTGAGATGTCTAATCTCATTAACCAACTTAGATGTAAGATCACTATGGTATTTTTGTATTAGTGGATGGCACACAACTGAGACAGTATCCTCACTCATATGCCCTATTTGCAGGACACCTTGACTATAGCTGCTGTAGTAAGAAATCGTTTATTTATTATTATTCACAGAGTRAATTTTAAGTTTCACACACCAGCACACACAAACAGCGACAGGATCACTGACTGAACTCTGAGAAAAATCTGTTTTATATGTGAATGAATCATTCAGACTAGTTTTCTCAATGGGTTTTTCCAGTTCATTGAAACAAATCGGACGTTATTACAACCCTTATTTCATAAACTCACCCATGATAATTAAAGCAGTATTACATGACTACAGCGTCAATTTCCATCGATTCCTCACAGAAAACTGTTCCAATGCTGCGGAAACCTTGAATATACACTAAAGCAGTTTTTTTGTTGCTTGGTGATTTTTCATCTTTTTATGAATGCTGCTCTATTACTATTGTTTGATTGCATGAATTTCTATTTTATGTTACTTAAAACAGCTTCATAAAGACTAGCTTCAGAATCATAACAAAACGGGGAACAATAAATCAGCTTTTTGTTGAAAAACTGGGTGACTGTCACGATTGCTGCATGTGGGCTTCTGGAGCGAAGGAGAGAAACAACGTCGAATATATTCTAAAACGTGTTTAATTGAATAATCCAAACAACAGATACAAGGAACCAGGAACAAGGAATGTAGACCACCCACTCAACATAACGATGACATCTAATGCTAAGACCGGACAAGGAGTGTTAAACAGAAACCAATTTAAATAGGAATACTAATAAATACAGACAGGTGAATGAAATTAACTAGACATGCACAGGAAAAAACAAATATGGGCAAAAACAAGGGAGAAACCAAACAGACAGATCATGGGGGGTGAAAACAAAGCTAAACCAAAACACAGTCTGACCAGGGGTGTGACAGTGACTAGCTGTCTTCCCCATCTTGCTCTCTCCTCTATTTTTGTGCTTTTCTTTCCTCTTTTGGTATTGTGATTTTGGCTGCACATCTCTTGAATCTTGCATCTACCTGAGTGATCCGCGTCAGATCCAAGTCAGAAGCGCGTTTCTGAATAACCCGTGATCTTTTTAAGGGGACACACGCTCTTGGCACAGAGGGCTGCTTTCATTATAGCATGCGTCTCAATAGATTATTGTGCGAAGAGCCAATTTAAATACCAAAATCATACACCAAAATATGAGGTTCTGCTGGGCCCCCTGTGTTTGTCAATTGTCAATAATAATTTTGCTGTAAATAATTTAGAAACAAATAAAAACATGCTGCACTTTCTATATCCAAGTCTATAAAAAATGACATAAAAATATACATAAAAATACATTAAAAAAATATACAACATAAAAATGCAAATATTTAAAACATGGACCTGTCAAAGACTTGAAAGTGCTACTTTACAGTCAGGAACATCTTATTTTTAGTTAAATACTAGCTGGAATAATTTTCTCCCAATGTTAAGGAATAGTTTCTGCCCTGCTTCTGCATTATGAAGTGTTTGTCAATGTATTCCATTTGCACTAGATGGAGGATAATCACTTATCTTTGTTTAAAAATAGGATGTGTGTTTTTTCAGATCCAGGGTCTGATTCGGCCTCATGCCATCATCATCCTCCCCAGCAGCAGCGGGATGGACCTGTTACTGTGTTACGAAGACGAGGGCGTCTATATTGACACCTATGGCCGCATAATGAAGGAAACAGTGCTGCAGTGGGGGGAGATGCCCACCTCTGTCGGTGAGTTTCATATAACACAGCTGCAGATTGTAAGAACCTCTAGGATAATTGTACAAAATGGTAAAAATAAACCTACAACAGTTGTGGCTGTGTTTAGCTGTGTATGCTGTGGCTGTGAAGCTGTGTTTAAGCGGGTGTATGAAATAGAAACGGACTCTGTATAGTGTGAATGTACAAAACAAAAATAAATATAAAGTTGGGAAAATAGAAGAAACTAACAAAACACCTTAGAAAGTGCATGCCCCCCTTTCCTGTTATCAATCAGGGAGTGATTTGCATACTCTTTGTAAATACCCCCGTGACTTGGGTCAATGCAGCAGCTCCAATTATGGGGCTGGGGTTAGCAGAGGCGGATACCCTAAGATGGTATCTCAATTTTTCTTGCCATTTTCATGTCAAAATAAAGCTCTCCTTTTAAAACCACTCTATCTTGCTAAAACACCTAAATTTGTACTCAGACATTACACACAAGCCCTCAAAGACACACACACTACAACACTTGAACCCAATCCACTGCCCGGCTGTGCAATGTAGGGCTAACCTTTGCTTACCTCAAGGTATATGTTGCTGCTATTTCCACTAGGCCACTTGTATTGATGACACCCTGGTATCTCGATTTCTGTGAGGTGCCAGACAGCTAAAGCCTATCTGTTGGTTTTGACATAAATAAAGGTAACACTGTCAGCAAGCAGTGCCTTTCTTATTGGATAACAGATGCTACCTAACAAGTGAGAACATGTTTAGTTTATTAGACATGGTAATTTTTTAAATTAAGTGGTTAATATTTTATTTTGAAAATATTTTCATATTAATTCAATTTGTTTTTTGGATTTATATAATTAGCAGTGTTTGCTATCTGTCTCCACTCAACAATTTCTCTCTGCAAGTGTTACAAAGCCTTGCCTCAGTGTGGCGTAGTGGGTATTAATGTTCCCATAGCATCAACACCATACGCAGTGTTAAGTTCCTTCGAAAGGGGACATCTCAGGTTACATATATCACCTTGCAAACAAAACATTGCATTTAGACAGCAGAATCTGGTTTAATGTAGGCACATTTTAAAGTCTCTCTGGTGCACATTGCTATGGCACCTTACCTTATGATAACCCCATAAATAATCGTGATTTTACCATGCTTAGACACCGGCACATGCACTTGAAGTGCATAACAGAATCTTATTCTCATCTCAGGTAAGGTTTTCAGACATGTCAGACAAGGGATTTGGGCGAGGAACATTAAGGGTATAGGGAAAGTGCCAATATGGAGAGATGTGTTGATATGTGAGTAACACTAAACCACCTTGTAGAATATGGGAGGGAATTATGAGAGGGGACAGGAGTCTGGAGACCCAGAGGGTTTCGGTTATAGATGCTTATGGTCTGTGTTGTAGGGTTTGCAGAGTTGAGAACAGACTACTACTGATGGTTACAGTTATTTCTGTGAAAAAATTGCAAAGTCATCAGCTGTTGAAAGGAAGTGGGAGAAGGAGGAAAGAGAAGAGAGGTGAATGTCTTGAAGAGTTTAAAAATGTCTGATGTGCTGCAGATCTTGTTACAAAGATTATAATAATTCTCTATAGTTAATGCTGATAAATTTTAATACCTACATTTTTGTTTTTATGTATGTGTGGGTTTGTCTATATTTTATTTTAAAAGTGTAATTCTCTGGTTGCATTCTGATACAAGCAATATAATTCCCCTTAATTGTAGTCCATGTTACCCAAGTTTTATGAGCAATAATTAGTAATTAGTCAGTACCCCATAATAACAAAGTGAAAACAGAAATATAATTAGTAATGTCTGAATTTATTAAAAAGAAAATCAGAGCAAAAACTAAGCCACGCAGTCAAGAGAATTTCCTACAGAGCTCAGAAATAAGATTATTGCAAGGCACAAATCTGGAAAGGGCTACAAAAAAAATCTGCTGCACTAAAGGATCCCAGGAGCACAATGGCCCCCATAATTCTCAAATGGAAGAGGTTTGGCACAACTAGGTCTCTTCTAAGAGCTGTTCACCCAGCCAAACTAAGCAATTGGGATAAGGGCCTTAGTAACAGAGGTGACCAAGAACCCAATGATCACTCTGAGCTGACTGAGCTCCAGAGACTTGGGCTGTATGGCAGAGTGGCTAGACGTAGCCTCTCCTGAGTGCAAAACCTGAAATCCTGCTTGGAGTTTGCAAAAACGCACCTGAAGGATTGTCAGACTATGAGGAACAAGATTCCATGGTCTGATGAAACCAACTGTTTGGTCTCAATTCCAAATGTTATGTCTGGAGGAAACCAGGCACCGCTCGTCACCTGCCCAAAACCTTCCCAACAGTGAAGTATGGTGGTGGCAGCATTATGCTGTGGGGGTGTTTTTTAGCAACAGGGACTGGGAGACTGATCATGCTCCACAGCGTTCAGGACCCCAGACTGGGCTGAAGTTTCACCTTCTAACATGGCAATGAATCTAAACACACAGCATAGTCAAAAGGTGAAGTGGAATTTATTGTCATTTCAGCCATATACAAGTACATAGTGAAACGAAACAACGTTTCTCCAGAACCAAGGTGCTACAGTACAACACAGAACAACACAAAACTAGATTGTACGGTATATACAAAAAACTCTATGTACATAAAGTGCACAAAGTGCAAACAGACAGTACAAGAGAGTAACGCAGACCATATACACAATTCTATATAAAAGTGATTGTAGTGATTGTGTAAAGTGACGGTAGTGCAAATATTAAAATAGTGCAATGACGGTAGTGCAAATATTAAAATAGTGCAATGGCAGTAGTGTAATTTGCAATGAGTTATTTTGTGTTTAGCAGCCTGATGGCTTGGGGGAAAAAAATGTTGCAAAGTCTGGTCATGAGGGACCAAATGCTTCGGTACTATTTACCAGACAGCAGGAGGGTGAAAAGAGTGTGTGAGGGGTGTGTGGGGTCATCCACAATGCTGGTGGCTTTGTGTCCGAGACGATGCAATTCCCAAACCAGGCAGTGATGCAGCTGCTCAGGATGCTCTTGATTGTCCCTCTGTAGAACACGGTGAGGATAGGGGGTGGGAGATGTGCTTTCCTCAGCCTTCTCAGAAAGTACAGGGGCTGCTGGGCTTTTTTTGTTGTGGAACTGGTGTTGAGCGACCAGGTGAGGTTCTCCGTCAGGTGAACAGCAAGAAACTTGGTGCTCTTTACGATCTCCACAGGGGAGCCTGGTGCTTTTTTGAAGTCAACGACCATCTCTTTAGTTTTGTCCACGTTCAGAGACAGGTTGTTGGCTCCACACCAGTCCATTAGCTGTTTCACCTCCTCTCTGTATGCTGACTTGTCGTTCTTGCTGATGAGACCCACCACACGGACCTAATGATGTGGTTCGAGCTGTGCATTGCTACACAGTCGTGAGTGAACAGCAATGGACTGAGCACACAGCCCTGAGGGGCCCCAGTGCTCAGTGTGGTGGTGCTGGAGATGCTGTTCCTGATCCGGACTGACTTAGATCTCCCAGTCCGGAAGTCCAGGATCCAGTTGCAGAGGGAGGTGTTCAGGCCCAGCAGGTTCAGCTTTTCAGTCAGGTGCTGAGGAATGATGGTGTTGAATGCTGAACTGAAGTCAATGAAAAGCATTCGAACGTGTGTTTTTATTGTCCAGGTGGGTGAGGGCCAGATGGAGGGTGGTATTGATGGTGTTGTCTGTTGAGCGGTTGGGGTGGTAAGCGAATTGCAGGGGGCCTAGTGAGGGGGGCAGCAGGGTTTTAATGTGCCTCAAGCCTCTCAAAGCACTTCATGATGACAGGTGTAAGTGCAACGGGATGGTAATCATTGAGGCAGGACACTGGAGACTTCTATGACACGGAGACGATGATGGTGGCCTTAAAGCACGTTGGACCTGACTGAGTTTGCGAGGATTTGCAAGAAAGTATGGCAAAAAATCCCCCAATCCAGGTGTGCAATGCTTATTGCATCACATCCAAAAAGACTTGAGGCTGTAATTGCTGCAAAAGGTGCTCCAACTAAGTACTGAGTAAAGGGTCTGAATACACATAGCTACCTTAGAATTATAAGGTTTTATCTATGTTTTGAACAGTTTTGAGATATTGAAGTTTAAAGTTTTTGAATTGCATTGTAAATACCAAAACTAAACTTTTTTGTTTTTCAAATTAAACACCCAAAATGGATTTTTTTTTAAATAAAACACCTTTAATAGTGTCCTTTAATTAAAGTAAGAATTAGAGTAAGAATGTCTATAGCTCAATTTTGACAAAAATGTCAGAAAGAACCTTATAATTCTAAGGTAGTAATATGTAAATGTGATGTTTCCATTTTTTTCTTTTTTAAATACAGTATTGTTCAAAATAACAATACTGTATTTGTTATTTTAAATCCACCTGTACTGCAGTGCTTTCGATTTATTATAATTTAATTTTGACAAAAAAGTCAAACTTTGGTAAATGTTGTTTGATTTTATTTGAAAAAAACATCTACGTTTTAAAGTAAACTGTATTAGGTTAGCAAAAACAACAACGAAACATTCAATTTTAAAGGCTATGGGAGCATTTATGTATTTATTAATCGTATTATGTAACAAACATTACTACACAGCGCTCTGGAATACTTGATTCTAATTTGCCATTCGCTACCTTACAAAGTATGCTATTGCTGACAATGAACTCCTAAAACTAATAATAATAACATTTATTAGCTTTAGGTAGTTTTGACAAAAAAATAACATTTTCTAAGTATTAAAGTTTATTTACCTGTTAAATTTATTTTTAATTGTTTTTTTTTAGGTTAAAATCCCCTGGCTCTCCAGAGTGGGTCATTGAGAATTACACATTTCTAAAAACATCCCTGACAGACTAATTGCAAAGTAAACAGATTATGCATTTGTTTACTAAAAATAAGTTGATCTAGTTTTAGTGTCCCTTCGCATTTGTTTATGTGCTCATTCATAGCCTGTCTCCACCATTACAATAAATGATGAAATTGTGAAAAGTTCACTATTAGCAATAATAGCCAAACAACAGTTAGTAGCAACAGATAGACCTACATGTTACATATATCGTTGCTGTCGGACGGAATCTGCGCATCTCCAAAATAATCATTTTTTAGGAAATCCTGTGTATTTTAAGCAAGTTTTAAGTAAGTTATTAAACATTGTATCGATAAAGTTGGTATTATACCTTATATTGCTATCATATACTGTTGTGTACCAACATTAACACAACATTTCCCCAAAAGCATGTTTAATCCGAGGTATGAGATTTAATATTTGGAAAAAGGGAGATAGAAGTTTACGCTCTCATTGATAAGAATGGTACGGACACAGACTTTGCACGAGTTTATTAAAGTCTGCGGTTGCGTTGAGCCTTTTGACAAGAGACAAGATTTTAAGAGCTAACCAGAGACGTTTTTTAAAACTGTTTGGTATATAACTGATACACATACTTGAATCATGAATAACCAGTGTTTTGAGGACATTTACCTCAGATAACGTGTTGCTCGAGGAGGATTTTTTAATCGTTGCTATGCTTGTTTATAGCAATGTCTGCTGCTCCTGCATGCTTCATAAAAAATCCTTGGGTCAAAGACACACGTATTTATTCATTTGTAAATTGTGTTTACTTGCTTTTGTGTTGCTAAGTATATTTATGCACCTATGTTTTGTTGCAGCCTATCTCCAGTCAAATCAAGTGATGGGCTGGGGCGAGAAAGCCATTGAACTGAGATCTGCCAAAACAGGGAACCTAGAGGGAGTGTTCATGCACAAAAAGGCTCAAAAACTAAAATTCCTGTGTGAGAGAAATGACAAAGTAAGATTATTGTTTTTGTTATGACTCACACAAAAACAGTTAATAAAACATTTATCTAGTAAAACAGTCTCAAAATGTCCCACAAATACAAATGTGAATTTATGAATGCACATAACAGATCCACACAAATAAATGTTCTTGGCTCACAATGTCACAATTCCAAAAAGGTCATTTTACATCTCTGATTTTTTGTGATTTATGGAATTTGCTTTTGTATTGTTAATCAGTCTTTTAATTTACAGTCAATAAGCAGGCTAATATAAAAAAACTCTCTGCTTTGCTAATTCTGGATTATGAAGTTTTGCTGATTAATGTTTAAATGTTGAAAACTAAATTAGTAATGAAAGTAAGTTTTAGTTTTGCATCCGCACGGGTAGTTTGAGTGAATTGAGTGGAACTGGTCACCTGCTAAATGCCAGATATTCTTTCACAAATAGATTAGAAGTTATTATGTAATGAAGGTATTTGCCCATATAGAACACCCATTTGAAATATCTTTTCTTTAGACATAGGTCTCTTTGCATTCCTGGTTGACCTAAAATGGCTTTATGGTTTGTGCCCAATAGTGGGGTGAATTGTCACACTATATGGGGTAAGTTGTCACAATTGAACTTAACTATTATACAAACTATTGAACAAAAACTATTATACATTTTATACATCAGCAAAAATAAGCACATGAAATGACATAAAAAGTGAGCAAAAACAATTCATTTAGCAACAAAAATGTATACAATGGCAGGACAGACTGACGGACTGACCCAGAAAGCCCAAATGGATTGTATGGGAAAACTGGGAAAGGATCCTGATCAGAAGATCTTAAACTTCTCTTTTAAACTTCTCTCAGAAGAACCTAAATAGAAAAAGAAATGTACAAAAAATAAACAAAAATAACACTTATTTTTGAGTTTATTTTTTAACATTTCTTCTCAGATTAATTTTTGTATTTATTTATTTATAATTTTGGTAAGTTTGGGATTCCAACAAGAGTACTGCTTGATCCTGCTTGGGATAGTCAATGTAGCTGCCCACCAGCAGTCCCTTAGCCAGCCCACCTGTTTTTCATTTGTAACTTTACACGTGCATTTGTGGGATGTTTTGATACTCTTTTCACTCAGTAATTATCCCAGAAAAAAAGAACAATGTTTAAAGGGGTCATGTTTTTTTTTTTTTTTTTTGTTCCCTCAGATATAATTATAAAAACTTTTAAAACTAAGTAATTTATGCCTTCTTCCACCCTATTTTTAGTCCTAGCCATTTTGCATTTGTTTCTTTGTAGAGAATGGTTACATAAATACTTTTGTTATTGATATGGGTGTTTTAAGCTATGAAACTTGCCAGAAATATTAATGATGATACCAAGACCTCTTATATATCAAAAGATCAAGGTAAGTTTGTCATATGTCATGGCCCTTTTAACAGTAATTTATATAAACCTTTCCTTACCCTTATGTTGTGTTTCAGTGTTGAGGTGTAACCTCCCTGTATTCTTGCAGGTCTTCTTTGCTTCTGTCCAGTCTGGT
This sequence comes from Ambastaia sidthimunki, assembly GCA_036877625.1. Taxonomy (NCBI): domain Eukaryota; kingdom Metazoa; phylum Chordata; class Actinopteri; order Cypriniformes; family Botiidae; genus Ambastaia; species Ambastaia sidthimunki. The sequence continues at coordinate 28,204 of JAZGTK010002027.1, forward strand.
GGATGTAGTCAAATCTACTTCATGACATTAGGACAGAACTCCCTCTTCAGCTGGTGATCTTTTGAATTTTAAAGAGTTTTGCTGGGTAAATTTAATCAACTTACTCCAATAAAGAAGAATTATCACATCATTACACAAGTTTTCATATAATACTGCATACTGTCAGCCTAAGTCCAAAACATACATTTTGTTTTGGATATTTTATTTTATTATTTTATAAAAATGGCTAATATTTTATCCAAATACCTTATTTTATTGCATAATAACAACTATGGCTGGTACACGGTTTGGAGCAAAATCAATACTAACAACTAGTAGATAAATAACTTCACAATCAGTTGTTGTGTCTTCTTCAAAGTTAAAATGATACAGGATGTATAAATATAAACATTTAGCTTTCAGTTTAGGGTTTCAGGTTAACTTATGTAGAGGCATTGTAAATTTAATAACAAATAACATTTTATCTTTTTGTTGTTTATGTGTTCCTGTAGCTCAACTGGTAGAGTATTGCATTAGCAGCACAAACGTTGTTGGTTCAATCCCAGGGAACACAAGTACTGATAAATGTACACCTTGAATTCACTGTAAGTCGCTTTGGATAAAAGTGTCTGCCAAATAAATAAATGTAAATGTTGTGGTTTCAAAAATCATCTAATTTCATCTGTAATAGTGTGAGGAAAGAACTAAAAACAAAGATAGAAACATCTATTAATTAATATGCCTACATCCCCACCTGAGTGAGTGATGTGCATTTGGCAACGCTTAGCGGTTCCACCACCATCTCCAACACGGACAGCCAGAAACCTAGGTGTGATTTTTGACGACCAATTAACATTCTCTGACCACATTACTAAAATAACACGTTCCTGCAAATTTGCCCTTTATAACATCAGAAAAATCCAACCTTATCTCACCGTTCATACAACACAGCTTCTTGTCCAGGCCCTTGTCATTTCTAGGCTTGATTATTGCAATGCTCTATTGGCTGGTCTTCCAGCACGAGTACTCAAATCATTACAACTGTTCCAAAACGCAGCAGCTCGTCTGGTCTTCAAAGAGCCAAAAAGAGCCCATGTCACCCCTCTCCATATCACCCTTCATTGGCTACAAATTGTAGCACGCATAAGGTTCAAATCACTACTACTCGCTTACAAAACCACCACCGGCTCTGCACCACCCTACCTTCACCAACTCATACACATATACACTCCCTCCAGATCCCTACGGTCAGCAAACAAACATTGTCTTACTATATCATCCTCCGAACACACACAACCACCTACTCGCAGCTTTACATTTAACATCCCCCGCTGGTGGAACAATCTTCCACTCTCGGTTTGGTCTGCCTCATCTCACACCACATTCAAAAAACTACTAAAAACCACCTCTTTAGGGAACACCTTACACAAGTCTAACCCTCCATATAAAAAAACCTTTTTCCTCCCCTCTCTTAACAGGAATCCACTTGAGCACTGGAGTATGTATGATAGGATATTGTATCTGTACGGCTATGCGTATTGTCATCTTGTGATTGATCGCTTCTTTGTTTTCCTCAAATTGTAAGTCGCTTTGGACAAAAGCATCTGCTAAATGCCTAAATGTAAATGTATCCTGTCAGTGTTTCCTATTGATCTATGAATTGCTATAGCCTCACATTACAAAATGCAACACACTCAGATGCAACCAGCTGTATTTTTACAGGAGAGTTGCTGTGTTTCACTACATAATGCCTGTTTCACATCACACACATTAGCGGTGCACCAACAGTGGGCACCCATTGTGCTTTCACGCTAAACCCCTGCTGTCTGTGCAAAGCCCTAAAAATACAGACAGAAACCAGATATGATATCATGTGCCAAAGCACTGGGTTTTTAATTTACATGGTCTATGATGTGCTTGCACATTTTAAAGCTGTATTAAACAAAATGCGATTATGCGATATTGCAATATTATGTGATTTAAAAGGATCTTGTACTGGTCACACGTCTTTACATGATGCAAATCATGCTCCGAAATGGGACATTTTTTGACATGTGGTTGCGTTTCTGGTCTTTCACCTGTGTGTGAGAAAGATGGTGTGATGTGACTGCACCATAAGGGGGAAAGTCTCTTTTTTTTTTTGCTATCATTTAACTTTGATTTTCATCTTATTTACCTTCAGTCTTACTCGTCAGATTCTACTATGAACAATGGCAGTGATACTGAGAGTCAAACAGTAACCTGTTGTAAAGGATAAGTCAGGACTCGGTGATTGGCTCATTTATTTGGAAGGCAGGGTCCTCATTTATAAAATGTGCGTATGCACAGATTAAACCTACACTAAAATCCACGCTAATGTTCAGATTTATAAAGCAGTTAATGACATTAATTAGATAGTGTTTCCAAGCGGCAATCTGAACGCATTGAGCTGAGCATAATTTTCTCATAATTGAGGCCGCAGTGTTTTTTCCTGCTTGCCCAGATGAAATATGAGAGTGCAGAAGCAAGAGCTGTAGTGTAGTGATGTGCTGACTATGTTCACCTGCATTTACTCAAATTATTAACCTCTCTGACATCAATCCAGGATGTAAAAAAAAATACATCAAATAATACAATTTAAATAAAAGAAAATGTCCAAATGCTCATTCATGTCAGATTTGAGTTTTTAATTTCTGTTTTTCTTTTTTCTGATTTTTTGTCATTTATGATTAAATGTTTTTGTTAATTTTTAAATAAAAATGTTGATTTATAATAAATAATAATAATCTATTATCCAGCTCATGGTTAATGAAATTGTACGTGTAATTTACATTTATGACTGTGGTTTTAAAAGCTGGCTAATAAAGTTCCGTCATCTAAATTTGTCATTACAAATTTCTGGCACAGGTTGTGCTGATATTGTTCACCTTGTATTTTCTCTTGTCGACCATGAAGCCTTAAAATGGTGTGGAAATTATGAGCATAATATAATCACAGCACTGTTTTTTCTGTTATATATCAAGCATGTGTCATGGGACTTACAGAAACCAGGACCTTGTAGGAAAAAAAGAACTGGCTGTTGGTTTTATAATTGGACAAAATTTAAAATGAATTTTTTGCACTCAGACTGTAATTTTACATATACAATGTGTTAGTAATTAGGCATAATTAGGCATAAACATATATTATGTATATACTTTACATTGTAATGAGACTAACTTGCAATGCAATGCTGTAACATTTTTCTTTTATGGCACCCAGATGCCCAAATACCCAAAGACTTATAAGGACTCTTGCAGAAACCCTTTGAAAATTATTATAATTATTACAGTGTATCTGTAATAGAAATGTATGTTGAGTGTGTCACGGATGAAGGAGGTTCTAATTTAAAGAAACTCTTTACCTTTTTAAATCAAGGAAAGCCAGCTTGTGTTTTGTTTTGTCTGACACTGAAAGCTTCCAGCAGGATGTAAATTGTCAGTCTCAACATTCATCACTTCATCATGTTTGTACTGTGTGAAAAGATTTGGCTCATGTGTGGAAAAATATTAAAGTTATTGTATCTGTGCTTTGCTCAGGTTAACCAAAAATCCTTATTGCATCCTTATCCTTTTTCTCATTGCCAGTATACCTTTATTCTCTAAATTGTTACTGTTTTAAAGGTTTTACTGTTTGTTGTACATTTATTGCAGTGGTCATGATGAGCCCTGGCCATCCCTAAATTGCAATTTTTCTGTTAGATCAAGTTAGTGGTCCTGTGTGTGTATTTAGCTGGGAAAAAGTTAGCAGCAGAATGCACTATGGAAAGAAGGCAGGCCGCTGGAGGTAGTATTATGCTCTGGGAAACTTTAAATCCTGGCATTCATTTGGATGTTATTTTGACACATATCACCTACCTAAAGATTGCTGCAAGACCATGTACACCCCTTTATGGCAATAGTGTTCCCTGATGGCAGTGGCCTCTTTCAGCAGGAAAATGCACTGTACATGCACTTAAGCGTTTACTTAACCAACAAAACATTAAAAAATATACTAGAGTAACTGAGTAACTCAGAGTTTGATATAAGAACACTAAGCTCTCTTAAACAGCAGTAAAAGTCGGTCTCAGTGGCTTTGCAAAGTTTTTTTTTATCTAAGGAATAGAAAGGAATTTTGAGAAAGGGCTAGCATGACCTCATGTGTCATACACTACTGTATGGATGATGTCAACAAGCTTACTAACTATGCCCACAGTGATTGGCTGATAGGGAATGGGTCTCTGTCAGTTATTTAAACAAATTAATTATTATAAAAACAAGATATCATATTGCCATATTTAAATATTTTTAAAATGTTATCATATTTTTTATTTCTAATGCACGCTATTCTTAATACCTATGCATCAGTTGTCATTTTGTTTAATTTATTTTTATGTAAAGCACTTTAAATTACCGTAAATAATATGAAATGTACTACATAAACTTGCCATGCCTTTTTAAATTAATCCTTCTTTTAATCTTTAGTGTAGATTAAACTGTATAATTTAAAATATTTATTGCATTTATGAGGACTAGGCTTGGAACCTAAGACTCTCAGACACCAGCACAACGGGCTAAAGTATTTGATGCAATATTCTACTGATAGATGGCTGAGATATACCTTTGTTTGCATAAACTAGCTCTTGGTGCATGAAATGTAACCTTTCTGGTGGGGAAGGAGCCAGAGTTAGTGCAGGAGGTTGATAGATACCACCTAGTTAGCATCACGTTCACGCACAGCTTGAACTCTTGGATGGGGTTGGACTCTGTCCTCTTCCAGAATCCAACCCTTCCAGGTTCCAACCCTCACGTATGGATTGTGACAGAAAGAACAAGATTGCGTATACAAGTGGCTTTAGATTAGATTTGATTAGCATCAAGTATTTGGGGTGGAATTACTCACAAGCCCACATCTTGGCACCACCGTGTTGGAGTTAGGCCGGTGAACAAGAGAGTCACTTAAATGCAACTTTGGGTGACAGGGCGTAAGGTTGTGACTGAGTATGGAGTGTCCTGCTATTTTGGAGACCCTGGGTAGGGCCTTAAAAAAGTATGGCCTGGGGACTCCATAGTTCTGCTAAGGGACTTCAACATCCATGTTGGGGAATGATGGGAGGGGAACGATTGGAAGGAATGGCCTGCCTGATCAAACCTGAATAGTGTGTTGTTGATGGCCTTCTATGCCCATCACATAATTGACCATAACGAACACCAAGTTCAAGTGTAGGGTGATGTAAGTAAGTGTATTTGGTACCAGACCACCTTAGACCACGGGTCAATGATCAACTTTGTTGTTCTATAGGTCATCGCCCATCTGTATGGTCATGGTAACTGCGGTAGTTAGAAAGCTCCACACAGCAAGGCACCAGGGGTGGATGAGATTCGCGCTGAGTTACTTTGGTTTGGGGGCATCAGGATGCTAGTACTGCTATTTGTGGATAATGTCCTGATGGCCACATCAAGCTGTGACCTGAAACATCTGCTGGGACAGTTTGTAGCTTAGTTTATAGCTGAGAGGAGTTCAAGCATCTCATGGTTTTGTTATGAGTGAGGGAAGCAGTGCAAATGCTTCATTGTGGTTAAAAGAAAGCTGAGCCTGAGAGCAAAGCTTTCAGTTCCAACGCTCGCCTATGGATTGTGACAGAAAGAACAAGATTGCGGATACAAGTGGCTTAAGATTAGATTTGATTAGATTCAACTTTATTGTCATTACACATGTACAAGTACAGGGCAACGAAATGCAGTTTAGGTCTAACCAGAAGTGCAATAAGCAGTAAAGTGCAGGATAAAGGTTGTATTATTTACAGGTTATTTACAGATACGATGTACTATGAGCATAATGTACAGATGGCATTGTAAACAGAGGTTTACAAATTGTGCACTACATACAGTGCTCAGCATAAATGAGTACACCCCACTACATTTGTCAGAAAACCTTTAGTTTGATTCTGAAAACCTTTCAGAATCAACATTTTCTATGAGATACTATACTACAAAATACTCCCACAAATGTGGGCCATTGATTGCAAACAAGATTTGTTAATTTGCACACACAAAAAAGTGATTTTCCCAACAAATTCATTCAAGCCCATGTTGCAAAAATGAGTACACCCCAATTATAGTCTTAGGAGAAAAGCCACACTTAAGATTACAAAATTCTAATTAACAGACATTCAACCACAGGTGAGTCTAATGATTCATTTAAGAGGTGTCCAGCAGACAGGTGACTATAAAAGGGCATTACTTAACAAAG
>JAZGTK010002028.1:0-34414 GCA_036877625.1 Ambastaia sidthimunki
ATAATTTAAATTCAAATTATTAAATAGATGCCACCTTTTCCGGACAATATAAACCTTTCCTACACCTACCCTAACCACACCCGATACTTTCTTTCGATTATGATCTTAATTTTCATTGAAAATAAATGCCTTTCTGATACGATATTTAAAAAGGGAGGAAAAAAAGCTCCGCTAAAAGAGGATTTGAACTCGGATCAACCTCGTCAAGACTGCTTATGTTACACGTCTTACCATCTACGCCACTAGAGTAGTTTTTAAATGGTTGTCTTTTGTCTTGGACTTAGAGTAATTAGTTTCTGCCAACAAGGCGCATTACAATCCGTATATCGTATATTTAATTTACTCTCTAGAAAAACTCAATCGCTCAAATAAAAAAATGCATCAGGATATGACAAAAAAATCCACTCGGAGACGCAAAATCCTCTATCGGTGTAAATGTAACTCTGCGAATTAATGCAGCCTCCTCGTCTACAGGATTCTGTGTGAAAGGACATGCCATTTTCACTTTTAAACAGTCTGCAAGACGAACATATGTGCAATGAATGAATGTATAGAAAGAATGAATGAAATATTTAAACAGAACATTAAACATGTCATAAATACTCGTGGCTCGTGGCTCCATCTGTGATTGGAGGGTTGGGGGAAAAAAGGGGAGGAGACCGAAAGAAACTCCGGGTTTAATGAAGAAAACCTGCTCTCGACCAGGTTAGGTTCACAGAGTAAGTTACCATGGTAACAGACTCGGAGTATAGGTTAACTCTCTTTCAGAAACTGCCTTGACTTACCCTGCGTTCTCGGGTTTGAGTTATCTCCGTTTCTGAAACCGAAAAACCGAAAATTAAGTTTCCCATAATTCAGGGTTAACATACTCAGAGTTTTCGCTTAACCACCTTTCTGAAACGGGCCCAATGTCATCACTTTAGACAAAATTTAAACATAACTAGATAAAGGAAATGAAAAGTGCTGCATAGTTAACACACCCAACTTAACAAAAAGTGAGCAGAACTATTACTCATTAGCATTCAGTTGCACAAAATCTCAAAACAGCCTCCTGCTTTTAAGTACACAAACTTTCACTTAAACTATATTCTACTATTAAACAAATCAACACACTATGTTGTTAAATGACTATTAACAAACAATGTTGCAGCCTCTGAACTAGGCTATGTTTTTTTGGGGAAAGTGAGAGGGAGATTTTTTTTGATGAACAGAATCATCTCTGCATGATCAGGTGTTAGCCTGTTTCTGCTTTCATTCACAATGTGTGACACTGAGTTAAACAGCCGTTCACTGTCAACGCTACTGCACGATGCTGAATGGTATCTGTTTGCCAGTTTGGCCAGAGAAGGGAACCGCATTTTGTTAACCTCCGAGTATTGCGTAGTAAAATACTGTTGAGTGGGATCGGTGTGTGGTATCGGCAATTTATTCATTAAACCCGGAGTTTCTTTCGGTCTCCTCCCCTTTTTTCCGCCAACCCTCCAATCACAGATGGAGCCACGAGTATTTATGACATGTTTAATGTTCTGTTTAAATATTTCATTCATTCTTTTGGTACATTCATTCATTGCACATATGTTCGTCTTGCAGACTGTTTAAAAGTGGCGATACCCGATACTGGTATCGGTATCGGTGCATCCCTAATTATGCTTTCACCTACAACAAATTAAACTTCTAACGCTGTTTAAATTTCTCCAACAGATTTTCCCTTAGTTTCCCAAATATCTGAACATCTAAAATCAAGATTTATTTACCTGAGCCAGATAAATACAACTGGATAATAAAATACTTTTTTCAGAGCATATATTTTTATAATAATTTTTTTTCTTACCCAAGAGACAAATTGTTTTTTCTTAGGCAAGATATCAAGTCTTATCATCTTGCACAACGCTGAAGTGAATTCTCAGTCTAGAATTTAATGTATAGTTACAGGTGTGTGTATACCGTTGTTACAATGGCTTTGAATGTGGCTTGTCCAATGTCAGATTTGAGACCAAAACTTTTTGTTCTGCTATGAACTTTCCATGTTTCCACCAGCATATATCTCTGCAGAGCTCTGACCTTCTAATAAGACAGTCTATACATGATTTGTTTAGGTTTTGTTTCTCAGGCTCTGTTATTTTATGACAGTAGATGTTAAGATGGTGGGTGTGAAGACCACTGCCTTTTATATTACAGTTGCTTAAGATTAACCCTTACCTACTTCCCCAAACTAAGCATAGCAACAAGTGTTTGTTAACCTACTTTTATTTTTAGCCTTTTAAACAATAGATGATCATGAAGGTTTGTGCGGAGGTTGTGGTGAACTACTTTAATATACCCTATTTAAATTGTTAATGCATAACTACAATTTTTTAAATTTTTTAAAATAAATATACCTTATGGAATTAGCCTTATTCCACAAACACTGACAGATAAAGTTTAATTTGCAAAATTCTAATTAGATAGATGCAGTCTGTGCAGTTCTGCACTTTGCTAGATTAATGTGGCTGTGCAGAAATGGGCCTGGTTAGCTGAGAGGGCTAAATCAAATCTGTTCGTCATGGGGCTAAAGGGAAACTCTCTGCACTGCGTCTATTCTGCTGGTCTCTCAGCATGTAGGCTAACCCTCACATGGGTAAGAGTGGGGGGTAGGAGAACAACTCTTTTCGGTTTCAATTCACAAGCTCAAGTTCAGCTGCTTGTACTTCAATCTTTGGCTCTAAGCTCCTCTAACTCACACAAATACATACACATTTTATACGCTTATAATAATAAAACTGACCATTGATTTCTATCAGGGTAGTCCATTGTGCTTTGCTTCTCTCTTTAATTGGTGGTTAGGGGTTGTCACAATACCAACATTTTAGTAGTTGATATCGGTAACAGTGAAATTTTACTGCACTTTGGTAACAAAAGTCAAAAAAGTATTTTTTCACCCTTGTGGTGATTAATCTTTGTGATCTTTGATGTTTGTAACTTCTTTTTGATGTCCTTTTCCTGCGTTATTTTCCTGTTTTGTAGAAAAACCAGTGTGGGGAGGGTTAAAAGTCAAAAGAAAGCGAGAAAGGGAAATACAGGCAATGTCAACGCCTTGGCTCACCTGCGTTCAAGCTGTATTTCGCTCTTGCTTATTGGCTTTATTTCAGGGCAGCTTGTTTGTTCTTTGTAATCTTACTTATCCTGTTGTCTTAAAGCCCCAGTCTGCATTAGTTAGTTATACTTGTATTCACATTCTCTTGGCCCAAAGTCCACAAAGACGAAAGAAAATTAAGGTAAATAAACCGGGCTTGCAGGGCTGTCTCTGTCATTATAGATGTATTTTACAAAATGGCAACAAAGACTGGAAGTAAGAAAAAGCTACTTCCTGTTGCACCACTATAATCGCAATTAATTATTATAATAGACTGCAAAACAGACTTTTTCAGAGTCATTAATTCATTTACCAAAAGTAACGATAGCAGATGTTGTCAGTTTTGTTAGTTTTCAGGGAGATGTGAAAAGTTAAGTAGTTTTTGAGTAATTTACCTTTTTGTGCAATTTATTTTTATTATTAAGGTAAGGTATATTAGACAGTTACCATGATAGCACATTTTTTTATGGTTCATTTTAAGGAATGTTGAATAGAATAAAAAAGTATTCTTTTGCACAGAGTATTCCAAATTTACATTTAACTGCTAGTTGTATATTAATAATTACAAATGTTACAAATTAAATATTTAATAATAACTTTTATTTATTTTACACTAAACTATGCAGTCCAATGATTTTGAACGGCGTCTGTTTTTATTCTGGGATCAATGGCTCACTGTCAGATGATTCACTGGTTTTAAATCCAGCACATTTAAACAGTTTAGCAATAGTACATAAAAAGTTTCAGGATATGCATATAACCACTGTTCCCTGAGAAGGGGAATAAGAGACTGCCTTTCCTAGAGGACACTATGGGGAATGCCTCCTGCATGACCAGTGTCTGAAGAACAAGTCTAAAAATGACAGTGAACTTGACAATGGTCGGCGACAGCCTATGATGTCACTATAGGTGCAAGTTAGAGTATAAAAGTCCATCTGTAGAATATGTCATCTGCTTCATCTCTGGAGGGGATTTGCAGAGAAATACCTGAAGCATGGCAAAGAGAAGCAGTGTTTCATTCCCCTTCTCAGGGAACCATGGATACATGCCTAACCTGAGACGTTTCAAATGGGAACTGTCATCTTGGATCGAGGACACTATGGGAAACAAAATACCCACTCATTAATGCTGATGGGATTATAACAGCCAGAAATAGCTCAAAGAAGGGTTGCCTCAGCATAGTGACTCTCCAAAGTTAGACGAGGCCTAACCAAGTTCTATGCTTAAGACTGCTTCCCAGGAGGCTCTTAGAGAGCATAACAACTCGGAATTGCTATCCAAGCAGAGCTCCGGAGAGTTGAGGCCTCAGCGGGATTACTCTCCAAAGCAAGAGAAGGCCTAGCAACACTCTACATAAAAATGGAATCCAAGGAGGCTCAGAAGGGGCCTAACAACCTGACACTACTAAACAGGCTATAAGGATGGAGGCATCTGCACAAACTACTCTCCAGGCGAGAGGAGACCAAACTACATCCCTATGCTAAGAATAGCTGTCAAGGAGGCTCACAGAGAGTCAACAATTTGACACTACTGCTGTTAGGTGGAGCTCTGAGGAGCGGAAACCTCAGTAGGACGACTCTGAAGCAAGAGGAAGCCTAACAATGCTTTAAGCAGAAGTCTCACAGAGAGCCTTTCACTCAGTTCTGCTGCCTAGCCGATGTCTAAGAATAGGGGCCTCAGCATAATGACTCACTAAAGTGAGAGGAGGCTTGCCTACATTCTACATATGAGTTAGCTGTTAGCCTGAAAGCTGTTAAATCTGTTAGCCTAACACCCAACATACCTAACTAATCTTTAATGACGGAGGCCTCTACATGATGACTAAGCCAGAGGAGGCCTAACTATGTCCTGCACTCAAGACAGCTCCCAAACACTAAGTCAATGCTCACTGCTAAAAGAAGCTCATAAGAAGCCTAACAACTGCAAGGTCACTACATGTTCACAACCGTCTCCTGTGACAAACCGTCAGAAAAGCAGTTGCAAGGTAAACATACTGCCAAAACATCACAGGTCTAGCTTCAGGCCTGATATAAACATGTGTCATGGCCTAAATATATGGGGGAAGAGGGGAAGGAGGCAGAACTTATTTTGCCTGTGGGACCTGAGGACGCTGAGATTTTATCAGCTTCAGTAAAAAAGATTTTTCCACTTGTGCTCTAGTCCTTGAGAAAGGTGGAGCACAAAAGATGGTGCTTGCCTTCTGATCCTCAGACCAGTATGGACCAGACCCTGGAGACCCAGGACTGATGGAGTACGCACAACCACTGTCTTAACTGATGAGGTGAAAAGCTCAGAAGGCGAGACTGCACAGCAAGGAGAAAATTCTATTCTGCTTTTCCTTAATGTTGGCCAGATTTAGCCAGAGATGTCTTTCCTTGGCCACCATAGCTGCCATAAATTGATCGCTCCGGGAAAAAGATCTGCCAGAAAAGAAAGTCTCGTATGAGCTGGGCGCTAATGTGCCGACAAGAAATGCTCATCTAAACGGTCATGAGCAACCTTACACTTTTCATGTTTTCATGGCAGATCTATCTGTAGCACACAACATAACCGGCAGCAACTTGTCGTATGCAGGACAGGCAAGCTGTGAGATCTCAGAGTCATCTTGAAACTCAGCAGCCTCATCCCGCTCGTCTGACGGATCACATGATATAAGCAATAATGTATCATCATTCAGCAGCTCTTGACAGAACCAAACAATGAGAAATGCTATTACCTTTTCAAAATCTACGAGCCACACAGTGTCAGTTTACAAGCCTCAGTTGAGAGTGGAGTTTCTTCATAGAGAAACTTAGCATGCATGTTTCTCTCCCAAGCATATAATGCACATATTGCATGTCCTCAGGTGTCAGATAATGCATACATGGAGGAACACACTTTTTTGTATTTGAGCTTTCCATAATTCGCCTCAAGACACATGCACAAACGGTATCTGAAGACATAAAACGATGATGTATTTTACAGATGCCTCTTTACACTCGACTGTAGTGACGTCATAGAGTGTTGTTGACCAATGTCAGGTTCATTGTCATGCTTCAGACACCAGTCATGCCAGAGACACTCCCTGTAGTTTCATCTAGAGGATGCAGTGTGAGTTCCCATTCTTAAGGGAACATCCATGACGTACTGTTTGATAACCACATTCAATTCAAGTTTATTTCTATAGCACTGCATAGTTTTGCATTGTTGCAAAGCAGCTGTACAGAAAACAATAACAAAAGAAATACCAAATTATTATATAGAAATAAGTAAAAGAAGCCATACATTTTGAAATTATGAAATAATCAGTATTATAGAATACATGGCATTAATGCAAATCTTCCATTATCAGACTATCTGTATAAATAATTATGCAGGATTTTGATAGGATTTGTAGGATCCGATTAGTTTTATATTTATATCTGTATAAGTTAAATGTTAAAATTTTCAGATTACATTAGCGACAGTAACTGTAAAAGTCTTTGGGATTGTAATCAGACCGAAATATCCATAGCATGAGTAAACAAATATGCACGTTTTAAATAATTACATTGTGAATACTAACAGCCATATCCATACATGCCAGTGTCAACAATTTATGTAAAAACAAAACGGTGTACTCGGAAGTAAAGTATATAACATAAGACATGTGCTAGAAGGCATTTGTGCATATGTTAGAAGATATTTACAACCGGGCTCTCAATGGACACAAACTTCATCCTTTATGAGATGCTTAGCACTCACAGCATGCCCTTCTTTTTTTCGTGTGGCCCAAATTCAGTGCTTTTTAAACTTTCTCATAATAGCTTATTGGAAAAGCTATTTAAAAGATAAATATGGTTGGCTCATAATGGACACAGATTTCATCCTCCATAGCAGTCACAGTAAATGGTGCCTCTCTTCTTTTCCTCCAAATTCATTGCTTTTTAAAAATTTTGTCTTTGAAATGTTTCTTTTGTCTTCATTGTTTCTTCTCTGAACTGAAACATACAGGGAACCATACATGCTTAACTGCATTCACTGGAAAATAAGTTTTCTAATTTCCGGCCTGTTCATGTACAGTACATGTCACATGTCACTGTTGTGAAATAGGCCTATTGTACTAATGTGCTTCTGTCAGACCACCGCACCTGGAATGACAGTGTTTATGTGATTTCTCACCTGTATTTTAGCTTCCATTGGCGTCAGACAGTAGCAATATCTCTCTCTAGTTGATGAGCTGTTAAACATGGTCTTTTTGCATTTAAGTAATATCTAAGTAGCTTAAACAGGCACAGTGTTATATGATATAGGAAGCCTGTTTATAAAACAATATTTTGTTTGGGTATGAAACCATAATTTATTCAGATATGTGCACTCAGTATTTTTTATTTTTTTGTTGCAGTGACTGATATGGCAGTTGTCTTCTGTTGGACTTATACTAGTGACAGATATAGCCATGCCATGCAATGCTTTTCCAAAAGCATTGTTGAAATCTTAAAAAGAGAAATCAATTCCACAAGCACAAATGTCAGATAATAGATGGGTTACTGATATATAAAGTATATGGCATGTCATGTGATTTCCACATGGCAACCCCCATGAGGTGACCTGCTCCATGTAAAATAAAACTGCTTTAATTAGGCTACTGATATGATTTCTTCATAAAATTTGAGTATTTAAATATTTTTCAAAGGTATTTATTTCACAACTGCAATGGCGTAAGCATACTGAGTGCACCTGTTAAATTGTTACACTACTGTTTACTATGGCAAATTATTTATGTACATTTGTGTTTCACAGTCACACATTCACCTTTATTTAGCATTACAGCATGTAGTGTTTCTGCCACTAATGCTATTCTGTCTTTGAAAGAAAAAGTAAGACAAACCAAAATCTCACTTTCTCTCACAACTGTTCGCATGATTGCATTGATTGCATGATGGCTTTTCATGAGTGATGTCGATGGAACGGGGAAGTTGTGTTTGATCAATAGTGCATGAGTGTGTGTCCACCTCTCTGTCCAGACCACTAGTGCTTAGATGTTTCTGTGTCACTTTCTTCTGCTTTCCATGCAGCCACTGTGAGCCTTACTCAGAGAGAAAGCAATTGTATGTGCAGGATTCCCTCACCTTGTTTATGAACTGTCATGATGTGCATTGACGTCATTTTCCCTCTGCCGAAATATGCATGCTTCTCACCTGCTTGTGTAGTTCATGTATCCCCTTTTTACAGTGTATCTGGACTGTGCATGCATGTTTAGGGTGACGTAGTGTGTGTTTGTCAGAGGATGTGTATTGCGGTGTGTTGCTGTAATGATAAATGTACATTGACATCTTTGCTTTATCTCAAAATCTAGTACATTTTTGCCCTGCACTAATAACAGCATCAAATATCTACAAGACTGCTGATTTCAACATGTTTGGCATTGAACACATAAATTATTAGGGCAGTTCATGTTCAGAATATGATATTCTGGCAACAAGCGATGTGATTTGGTGTATTTACGTAAACTTCAGAAAGGGAAGGTGAGGGTATCATGGTTTGTATTTGTAGATTTGTGTTTGTGACGTGTAAGTGTGGGGTGTGTTTCTGTAGCTCAACTGGTAGAGGATTATGTTAGCAGCGCAAAGGTTGTGTGTTCGATTCCAGGGAACACAAGTACTGATAAAAATGTATACCTTGAATTCACTGTAAGTCGCTTTGGATAAAAGCGTCTGCCAAATGAGTAAATGTAAATTATTGTTAGAATATTACTTCTTCAAGAATGATATTTACACAATCTAGTCTCAATTTTTTCACTTACCTTGAAATTTAACATTATTTAATGTCCGTAATGGGTCCAAACTTAATTTGGTACTGTGTGTGCCATCATGTGCAAAATTGTGCTATCAACTATTCTTTTCTGAGAAACTTATGTAACATTACATTGATTTCATAGTTATATGTCAGCTATTTAGTGACATATGATCATATGAAAATGAAAATAAAAGAGTGTCAATAATATGTGCTTCTCATGGTCCTGCTAATTAACCTGTCGCAGTAATGGTTAAACTTATCTTAAGTGGCCTTTGGTTGAGTTCTGTATATGATGGTTAAATGTTAGGATTGCATTCAGGGGAAGTATTAACATATATTGGTTCACCCCAACTAAATTCTTGAACCCAAAAACCTCTAAAACCTGGCTTATCCACAAAGTGGTTTATATTTAGCTACAATGTCTATGTTTGCAATAGCGTATCACCAAACTACTATAGTTTCTACTACTGCAGTATAATGTAATATGTTTAATACTGATACTGTTTTCTATATGCATGGAATACATTGATGACATTTGCAAAAAACTTCTGGATTTCTTCAGTCTTTTAGAAGTAAAAAACATTTTTACACAAAATTAGAATAAAAATAAAACAATGATTAATTATTCATACACATTTGTTGTGATGTCACCAACGTAGTCTGCTAATTTTTAAAACTGTATTTAGAAATTGCTTTTTTATTAGGAGCTGAATAGACACTGATCAATAAGATAACAACTTCTATGCAGGTTAAACGGATCTCTGACCAGCCATATGTTCTCTTTCAGATGCGAGAAACCAAGATGATCAGCAGAACCAGGGCAGACTACTTAAATGAAGGAATTTTCTTATGGCACAGCACTTTTTATACACTTTTTATATTCCCTGGCTAAAATGAAACCAGTACCCTGAACGAAAGACGTGAAATGAAAGAAAAGCAGGAAATGGCATTGCAATGTATATTTTTTAAATAATAATATATGAACAAATTGAACACACAGACACATAAAATGATAATGAAAATATGTGTGGCTGCTATCACCTGAAATACTGCTTACAAGTAACTGAAGATGCTGCTTGATGTGTGAACAGGATATTTTTTCAGTGTCACTGCATCTGAGTCTGATTGGACAGATGTCAGACTTCAAAACCACCAACCAATATTTAACGTAATGTTTCACTGGACTGGGCCACTGTGGATTTATATTTAAACACTCAGATTGAGTGACCAAGACTTACTGAAGTGAAAATGATGACCACCTCCCTATTCATATAAACAGTGAGAGAGTGACAAATAAGGGGAAGTGACATAATAAAATATTATGATAAAATATTTATCATACTGCTCGGAACAGTGGGTCCAGGCACGACATATAAATGTGAAACTCTCTATTTCTTTGATGTTACCTTAACCAGGGTGAAGTAGTAGTAAAAAAAAGTACAGACTAAAATCCAACAGGACTTGTCGTGATAATACTAAAGGGATATTAAATGTAGGTATATATAGAAATTGGGAAAAAATGAAAAATGTGACACAAAAAAATTGTGTCTTTTGCCCAGAAATGAGTTAAATAATAACAACTCAATTATTTAAGGTTTGTAACATTTTCCAAAGAAAATAATTGCACACCTCTTTAGGAACTGTTCATTACCACACAATATCTGTATATACATATCTAATATCCCTATTTGTAGTACACTACGTCTAATTTCTAATCTTAGAGTATGTTCAGTATTCTGTGTATTTAATTTGATCTATTTATATGCAGTGTTATTGTTATTGTTTAGCTTTGTTTCCTATCAACATTGTCACGAATCTGAAAGAAATGAAAGAAAAACAAAAAGAAAATGGACACCTAAACATTCCTGAAAGAGTCTTTCTGAATTTCTTTGTATTCTTTGCAATGAGTTTGGAGGAGAAAAGAAACCTGCACTAACTTAATGATTTAAAAAATATATATATTTTTGTGTGTGAAAGTGCCTGAAATGTTTTTTCTTGTTTGTTCATTTGCCATGTACAGACACTTTTTTTTAGTATATTTTTACATTAATATATTTATTGGTGCTGTTAAAAATTAACATATTTTGTGTTTTTAGTATGACAATAAACATATTTATTTTCAAATGATATTGTTTTTTATTAAACTAAAGCTGGATTTTGTCACAGACCGTTCAGGCTCGCCCCCTAATGACTCACACCTCCTCTCCTGATTTGTAATTGAGCACAAAATTTCTGTAAATAGTGATTCAGACATTGTTTTACATTACAAAATTGCTAAACTAACCCAAGGGTTAGTTACACCTCACTTGTTTATTACATCATTCATGACATTGGAGCAGTTGTGGTCTGCTGGTTAAGGAGTCGGGCTTGTAATCAGTAGGTTGCTGGTTCGATTCCAGCGCTGGCAGTAGCAACTGAAGTACCCTTGAGCAAGGCATCTGACCCCTGATTTCTCCTTGGGTGCTGCAGGGATATCTGCCCACTGCTCCGGGCCCACTGCTCCGATATCTGCCCACTGCATGCTCATGACATGCAATGTGTGTTCGCTCCTCACGAAGGATGGGTTAAAATCAGAGGTCACATTTCGGTTATGGGTAACCATAACTGACAAAAACATGTCACTTTCATTGACAACAACATTTACAGGCATAATTTACCTATAAGTTATGAAGATTACTGAAATAAATTACAGCCCTATAAACACATTTTGTAGTATGTTCCATTGTTCATAAAGGTTATAAAGGATCCTCTATCCTGCTAATACTGTTTCAGCTCAGCATGAGTGACACTTATTCCTACAGTTTGCCAGAAACATTAAATGTAGACACACATCGCTAGGATTGCCAACTTAGTCACTGAAATAAGGGATATAAGGTGGCCTGCCACAGCAGTGCAGGTATGGTTTTGTGTAACTATACAGTTTATTAACACAGACAAATAGTAAAGGCAATAAGTAATGATTCAATTAAAGGACTAAGACAAAACGTGTGACTCCTTTATTGTATGTTAGAAACAGTCATCCCCTTCATGTTAATTTTACATGTGACAACATGTCACATTCATTGTGATCATCTCAACTATTGTGATGATCATCTATTGTGTGGCAGCACAATAGTCATATAAATGTCATCAACCCACCACACCAAGAAAAATTCCCAAATTTTATGTAAATCTCAATGCATGCTGTAGTTATTAGAGACTACCTGTTTCCATTTTTTGCCATAATTTTATTGTCAGTTTGAAAGTTCTTCAGGTCAACAAGTTTCATACAGGTGTGTGCATGTATGTATAATATATGCACCATCTTTTTGTGTTTTGGGAACAACCAAGCCCCCCTGCTAGTAGGCTGGTACCAGTAGGCTGTGCCAGCCTTTACCTGAGCCTAATGGCTAATGACTTTGATGTCAAGAGTTTTTGAGCATGTACGTACATATACATGTAATATATAATAAATAATAAAAAAATGGTACACTACCAGTCAAAAGTTTGGAAACACTTGAGTGAAATGTTTCTTATTATCCTAAAAATCTTTTCAAATCTTTTTTCATTAGAGTAAAATATAACTGTTCTAACCTATTAATTTCTGTTTTTCAGAAAATTACAATTTTATTTTAAAAATGCTTTAAAAATGACTGGTTTGGACCAAATAATGAAGAACAAGCAGCCAATAAGGGCGTAGTATAGAACTCCTTCAAAACTCTTTGAAAAGTTTCTCAAGATAATTACTCATAAAACTATTATTAAATATTTTATATAATTAGTTATTAAATATTAATAGAAAATGAGTGAGTGTTTCCAAACTTTTCACTGGTAGTGCATATAGCTGCAAGCAGCAATGACCAGCCCAAGCACTACGGTTTCTCGGAAAATGGTACATAGTTGTCACATGCATTTAATTCTGAAAATAATTAAGAACTATTTTAAAGCCTAAGTCTTTTGTAAGAGGCACACTTACCTGCTGCCAGTTGGTGGCGATATAAATGTGACTTACAATAGCCACATCTTCGTGATTAGCCCCCAACACCAATCATTTTTCCCCAGTTTGATGTAGATCACTCAAAGCATGCATACTTCCTGTTCCATTTATTGCCATCAATTGATTGCCTCAACATGGCAACACCATTCAAGATATCAACAGTCCTTTTACAGTTTAGCATTTTTCAAATCTCTTCTTTTTTCTGACCAAGTATGAAGCGACTTGGGTAAATTTAAGACAAATTCTTTTAAATGTTGTTTTAGGTGACATACTTCCCTATGCTAGTTGGTAAAACTATGACCATCCCTTACAATAGCCACCTCTATGTCATCACTCATACAGCTCAAGTTGAAAAGAAATGACTGCAGAAATGCATACAGAAAATATGAGAAACGTCCTGTTTCTTTTTCTTGCCATAAATGTATTGCTTTCCAAATGGCAACACCATTCAAGATATTAAAAATCCCTTCACAATTAACATCTTCAATTTCTTGGCATAATATTTAAAATCCCATAAATCCCCTAGGAGTATTTAGAAGTACTAAGTCCTGGAACTATTACACTTTAGGATTCAGTGTATAAAAGAAAACAGAGTCAACAATTTGACTCTGAAACTTTAACTTTGTCCATTGACCCACTCTGCTGCTGTTTCTTTAAAATCAAATTACACAAAACAGCGATTGCCTTATACAGCGATTGCCAAATAACACGCTAAAGCCTACAAATACTGTATTGTACTTTGTACAGACAGACCAAGGTCTGCCCTTTTGTAAGTACAGCATAGTTGCAACGTTTAGTTGTATGTTGTAACAATTTTGTCTCTCGAGACATTAAATACAGATTAAACACTCCCTGAACACTGTCAAGACCCACCCCCTTGTGTAAAACTGACATGACCATGAGCCTTACACCCATGCAAAATCTATAACAGAAGCCATTTTTAAATGACTGAAATGCTTCAGTCCTCTGTGTAACTGATTATTTTTTAAGTACACTACATGGTGGATGTGAGTTTTTTCCAGTTCACACGTCATCACCAGGGCAATGTGCCTGCGATCAGGTATTCTGCTGTGGAATCTGCCCTCACAAGGATCCAGTGTACGTCATCTAGTCACCTGTTTCCCAACCAGCTGGAAGTTAGCAGTCCCCTAAAAAGAGACAGAGAGATAGGGAGAGCAAGTGTGTGTGTGTGTGTGCATGCAGCTAGACGCACTGACCTATATTTAGCTAGAAAATGTAACAGATCATCTGCCATCTGATCTGAAGCAGCTCACACATGAAAGAAAAAATGTTATTTCCCACAGTATATTTCACTCTTATTCTCTTTCATTCATCTAAAAAAGAAAATTTGTAAAAATATTTCATTCAAGCAGTCATGATTGGCAGCAACAGGGTTTTTTAAATTGGGTGCCATGTCCCTCAGATACATAAGATTTCAAAGAGTGGATCATGCCAACGTTTACTAAATGTTGACATTTATTGTTGACAAATGTAGACATTTTTCTCTAAACACATTTAACAAAATCCAGTAACTTTATTTGAGTTTTATTTGTTTGCTTCATTTTTATGGATTTTGGATATTTTATGGATACAAGGATATATGTTTTTGCCTATGACAGCTGTGTTCCCTAAATCTAAAGCTACATGGCTACCATCAAGAGGCATCTCCTTGGCTTAACCTCACGGACATTGCATCAAGTATAGAGACAAGGTGATCCTAAAAGGTGTAGCGAGTTGTGGCGAGTTGCTCTCTTATGCCTGAACTGGCTAGCATGGCTGGTGCTACTTTGGGCACAGGACAAGTTCTTGTCATTGAGGGAAATTTATATGCCAGGACAGGTGAATATGGGAGAAGACTTATTGTCCAGGCAGGATGTGACAAACGATAAATAAAAACTCCACCCCAAAATACCAATGCTTGGTTTAACCAAGCAGAGGTTTTACTAAGGTTTTACCTCTTTGTTTCTCAGAATAATGTGCAATGCCTTCTGTACTTCTCTCTGACACCTCCGGCTTCCCTTAGCCTGGACTTCTGGATGCTTTTTCTCCAGTTGCCCTGCTCCCAGGAGCCCTAGCCAAGGTCCACTAACAAGAGTCTTGGCTCACAGCGCCTTATTGGCTGACCAGGATTTGGTTGTCAGATCTGATGTCCCTACTTGATGGCTCTTTGTGGGCAATTGCGATCAGCAGGGCCTTCTGTCTCAGGCACAGGGTACAATGTCTCATATCTGACCAGAGCTCTGGTCTAACCTTCATAGGACCAGCTAAGACAGGCTGGGCTTCCAGCTTATGTAGCAGAAACCATCCTGAGCACTAGGGCTTCCTCCACCATTCTTGACTGTACATCCAGTCATTTATGAAGCCTTCTGTCCTTTACATTACATTACATTTAGGTAGGCATTTAGCACATGCTTTTGTCCAAAGCGACTTACATTGTGAGGAAAACAAAGAAGCAATAAATCACAACATGACAATACGCATAGCCGTACATCGATACAATTTTCCTAGCGTACAATACTCCAGTGCTTGTGGGGGTTTCTGTTGGGAGAGGGGAGAAAAACAGTTTTTTTTTTTGTTGTTTAGTTTTTTGAATATGGTGGGCGATGAGGCAGACCGAACAGAGTGTGGAAGATCATTCCACCAGTGAGGAATATTAAATGTAAAACTGCGAGTACGTGATTGTGTATGTTTGGAAGACAGTATAGCTAGACAATGTTCGTTTGCTGACCATAGGGATCTGGAGGGAGTGTATATGTGAATGAGTTGGTGAGGGTAGAATGGTGCAGAGCCGGTGGTGGTTTTGTCAAGAAAGCTGCCCAGCTACCACCTCATTAGCCATGGAACTGTGCTATCGACCTCATTACATTTACATTTATTCATTTGGCACACGCTTTTTATCCAAAGCGAGTTATAGTTAATTTAAGGTTTCACATTTTTATCAGTACTTGTGTTCCCTGGGATTAAACCCACAACCTTTGCAACCAATACTTCTTTGGGCACTGGCCACCCAGGGGCCAACAACACTCTCTCGCTGCTACAGGATCACTTCTGGTGGCCCAACATGGCAAGGGATGTGAGAAGGTTCGTTCAAGGCTGTAAGGAATGCACCATCTCCAAAAGCACACGTCATCTGCCAGCTGGTAAACTTCTTCCTCTCCCAATCCCAAATCGCCCCTGGTCACACCTAGAAGTGGATTTCATCACTGACCTACCAATCTCAGACGGCAATACCTGCATCCTGGTAATCGTGGACCGATTTTCCAAGTCCTGCCGCCTGGTTCCCCTCACTGGTCTACCAACTGCTCTCCAAACAGCAGAAATTCTATTCAACAATGTGAGATAGTAACAGATAGAGGTCCTCAATTCATCTCCCCTATTTGGAAGGCTTTTTTCTCTCTACTAGGTGTGACCATAAACCTTACCTCTGGGTACCACCCTTAAACAAACGAGCAAACGGAGAGGAAGATGCAGGAGATTGGTCGCTTCCTACGAACCTTCTGTCACGGCCATCAGAACTCTTGGAACCAGTTCCTAGGTTGGGCCGAGTATGCTCAGAACTCCCTTCGTCAACCTGCCACTGGACTTACTCCTCAGTGCGTACTCGGTTTCCAACCTCATCTATTCTCCTGGTCCGGTGAACCGTCCGATGTGCCTGCTGTAGATCACTGGTGAAAGCGAGAGAGTCTGGGACGCAGCCCACCACCAAGTACAAAGGGCAGTGCATAGACAATGCATGACAGCAGACGTAAGAAGAGCACCTACACCTCCTTACGTTCCTGGTCAAAAGGTCTGGCTGTTGACCAGGGACATCAGACTGCGCCTGCCCTGTCGTAAACTTAGTCACAGATTTGTTGGTCCCTTCACCATCATTGAACAAATGAATCCCATCACCTAGAAGCTCCAACTCCCCCCTGAATACAAGATCCACCCCACTTTCCATGTCTCACTCCTTAAACCCTTTTCTCCTCCTGTTTCCCCAGAGCCTGGTCCGACAGAGGATCCCCCTCTCCCTTTCAACTTGGATGAAGGAGCTGTCTACCACGTCAAGGAGATCTTGGAGTCCCGGCGCCGTGGTGGTACACTAGAGTATCGGGGTCGGCCCTCAGGAACGGGCCGTGGAGAGGGGGGTACTGTCACGGATCTGCCAGGCTTATTATTCTGTAACAGACAAGGGCCTGGACCAGAAGCTGTGTTTTATGTACAGTGAGATTTGGTTTGATTTTTCTAATGTTATACAGGGCAAATCTGCAAGAACGTGTTGTTTTGGTAATGTGGTCAGAAAATGTAATTGATCATCAAAAATTACACCTAGGTTTCTGGCTGTCCGTGGTGGAACCAAGCTGGATTGTAAAGTTGTGAGGGGCAGCAGGGTTGCCTGGAAAAACCAGAAGTTCAGTCTTGGCTAGGTTGAGTTGAAGGTAGTGATTTGCCATCTAGACCACGTACAGAGGATTTGGACTCCACCTTTGCTTTCCTCAGGGCTTCGTTGACGGACAGCAGCATGGTCTCAGTTGAGTGGTTGCTCTTAAAGCCAGACCGCATGTCGTCAAGCTGTTTTTTCTGTGAGAGGACAGATGATGTCTGGTTGAACACAGCACATTCTAGTGTTTTTGCAATGAAAGGGAGGAGTGAGACAGGTCTGTAGTTATTGGCGATAGAAGTGTCAAGTGTAGGTTTTTTAAGCAGACCAGGGCGTTGCTTAAATGTAGTGGAGAAATTGCCGGTGAGAGGGGAGGAATTGATGATGTGAGTAAGTGATGGTGCAAGTGAGCTTGTCATAGCCTGTAGGAGATGGGAGGGGATTGGATCAAGTGGACAAGTGGTGGGGTGGCAGGACAGAAGTTTGGAGACCTAGAGTTTGGAGTACAGGAAAAGGAGGTGAGTAGAGTATTGGGTGAGGGTGGGTCGGGTACTGGGGATGAGGGTGGTACAAATTGGCTGCTGATTGCTGCCATTTTGTTGGTGAAAAAGTCTGCGAAGTTGTCAGCTGATAAGAAGGGTGTCGGTGAAGGTGGGTAGTGGAGGGAGTTGAAGATTCTAAAGAGTTTGTGTGCATCTGTAAAGCAGGCGACAAAGGAGCATTGGTAGAATCCATTTGCAAGGTTTATTAAACAAATCCAAAAACCAGAACACAGAAGGCACAACGTTAAACAGGCACAGGTCAGGGCAGGCAGCCAAACAATCAAAAACGATAATCAGGCAAGAATCAGGGCAGGCATCAAACAATCAAAAACAATAACTAGGCAAACAATCCAAAAGGGTAATCCAGAAAACGTTAAACCAGGAACAGACAAAATCATACACAAGAGACAGATTATAGAAAACGCTTGGTAGGGCAATGTAAACACTGGCAATACTTCACAATGTGCACATGTGTGCACGCTGCTTATATAGTCCCAAACAGGAACTGCCGTGGCGGAGCAATGCGTGACGTTACAGCATCAGATGTATTGTTGACTTTGTTGGTGTAGTATGTGGTCTTAGCGCGGTGAACGTCGGTGGAGAAAGAGGACAGTAATGATTGAATAATCTTCAAGGCTGATCCTTACCACACAGTTATCAGGTTTTACAGTTTGGTAAAACCAAGTAACTTGCTGGTAACCCTGTTACCTGTAAAAGTGGGAACAAGATGCTGCACCTCATTGCTGCATTGTGGGCATGCCTAGACGCCTTTTTTAACCCCACAAAGTTATAACCCGAAGACACATTTTTTCACATCGATTTATGTCACATCGATATTGTGATG
This sequence comes from Ambastaia sidthimunki, assembly GCA_036877625.1. Taxonomy (NCBI): domain Eukaryota; kingdom Metazoa; phylum Chordata; class Actinopteri; order Cypriniformes; family Botiidae; genus Ambastaia; species Ambastaia sidthimunki. Next base: position 18,592 of record JAZGTK010002028.1, read on the forward strand.
CACATGAGTTCGGTTTCTGACAATTCACCACATGCATTGACCTCCTGTTTGTTATCCTCATTCCATCATCACCCGCACCTGTTCTCAATTACCATCACACTATTTATTCCCCCCCATGTTTCCTTTGTCTTTGTCAGATCGTTAATGTTTGTTTGCGTGTCATGGCCACATTAATCTTGCCTAGTCCATCTTGTTCTAGTTTCAATCTCGTCTTGTTTTGTATTTGTGTTGTTTTTGTCCTAGCCTCTAAGTTGTTGGGTTTTTTTTCTCTTTTTTTTCTCTCTCCCTGGCTTTTTGGCCCTCCAGGATCCTCTGCATCCTCTGTCTTGCTTACCCTGACAGATTTATAGCCTCTAGAATTCCAATGACATAATCGCCAGAGGTTATTCAAGGCAAGTTCTTGCCATGTTTGGCACGTTTTACAATCTGTCAAACAAAGAACCTTCTCATTAGTGTTGATGTGATGAAATATTGTTGATATTACTGCATATTGTTGATTTTAAAAATCAACTTTGTTACTATGATAATGTCTTATCTGTCCCTAATGCAGAAAAGCTGGTTCATGCATTTATGATATTTATGAAATAGTCTCCCTAATGCTGTTTGCGGCTCAGACATGTTCTTGCAGTTCAAAGAAGAGAGGACACTGACCCTAGCAAGGATTTCAGACTACATTCTGTGCTTTTCTGTAAGCAGCCTTGAAACAATGTATTGTAAAAAGTGCTATACAAATAAATGTAAATGAAATTTTGTATTGTAAACAAGTGATAATTAAAAAGTTGATATTAAAAACTTTAACATCACTTTATAAACTTCAGAAACTGCACATTTAGTGGCCCCAATGGCCCAGCAAGTCTGAGTAATTCTAGCTTGTGTTACTTTACGTGCTTGTGTAATTATTAGAGCGCAAAGTCAGTGGTTAAGCAAACATTGCTGGTGTTACATTTTCCTGTCTGGAGGGCAGTTTAGACCAGCTCCGGCTGGAGATAATGGACTGCATCCAGATAGCTCACATTCAGATGACAGCAGGTGACAATAGGCTGAAGGTTTACAAGAACTTTCCTCTCTCCTGCCTCACCTCATGATCTTCTCTACTAAAGGAAAGAAATAAAAAATAAACACTGAAATTAAAATAGGTTTAGTGTTTTTGATAAAAACACTAACCAGAACATTTGAGAAAATATGCCAGCTAACAATTTAAAGTTGTAAGAACGCTTTACTAATGCATTAAGTAACAAAAACATTTAAAAAACATTATTTTGAAAGATCTAGGAGACCTAACAGCCCTGGTCCACTACTTTGTACTACTGAAGGAGGTACATTAGCGTTCAAGGGTTGCTAATTAACAAGGATCTAGCCAAATGTTTAATGTTGGTGATTTAATGTTGGTTTTTAAATTATTTTAAAAATCATTTAAAAACTGTTATTGTTATCTGAAGGACTCACAACCCTGTTTAACGGAACTGTTTGGCCAAGTCCCCCTTTTATCAGAGAAATACACAAATGCATTAGACCAAATAAGAAACGTATACAAATCACAGGCAAAATGAACAAAAAAATCTTTTGTTCATCTTTTCTCTGTTTCTCAGCCTAAAGGTGGTCTTCATGCTGACCTGGAGACCTGAGAGCCTTTTGCCAAATGCCTTTAGAAAAATGGCTAGTAGCACAAGCAATAAATATGCTGCACCACAGTAGAGTGACTTTTCACAGTAAAGCTATATGACACACAGACTGAGGATCCAAGTGTGAGCACTGAGGTACTAAGGATCTTAATAAAAATAAATATCTGTGTTTAACCTGTACAAACTAGCTCTATACATTTGTTAATAACCACTGAGACCATAATTGTACAAGAGGAAAGTACAATTGAATGGCCTTACTGGTGACCTCTACTGTTTTCCGGAAAGCTTTGAACATATTTAGTCTTTTTAATGTTATAAGCATGTTCCAATGCTCAGAACTTAGGGGTATGAATATTTAATTGTTGAGTTGGCATTAGGCTTCCAGTGTGCCCACACCAACACCCATGTGCCAGGTTCACATGCTTAGACTCTCTAAAAATACTTGTGCACCATACTTGAGCAGTATGTGCACCACTGTTGTTCCAATAAGTCTATGAATAAATAATAAGTGATAGGAAAAAAACCACAAAATTCCAAGAATATGGACATTGCAAAACTAAGCATTGTATTGGTCTTGTTTCGTAATAATAACTAGATAGTAAGGTTTTAGGCCAACCTTATGCCTGGCCTGAAAAGTGTATAATGGTTTTAAATACTTTAAAAACTGTCATTTTCGAACACAATGGTAACAAGTTTAACATATGTAGCATATTGTTAACGTTTTAACATACTCTAGCAGAATTTTAGCATGTTTTAGAACTTTGTCAGCTTTGTTTTATTAAGCTTATTATTCTATTTAAACAGTGGTCTAGGAGTAGGAGACTGAAAATTAGCTTGGTATGAAAACAATGGAAATATAGGTAATGTACTCAATAACACGCTGTATCAAACCTGTGTGCGTGGTGTGTGTGTGTGTGTTTGTTTCATTGTGTAATACCAAGAATACTTAACAAGGTGACAGCTGGGCAAGCCTAGACCTGCGGAATGCATTCCAGAGCAAAGCAACTGGATACAATGTCAGGAAACACAGGGGATTTCCACTACAAAATGGCTTGAATTTAAAAGGAAGGAATAAAAATAAAATCAGGTAAAACATACTAAAGCTTTACCTATTAAACCATTTATAGTAACTGACCTCTCTAATGATGTGGAGACCAAAGTCTCCATTTATTGCACATAATGAGAACAGTCCTGCTTTATTCAAACAGAATTTATTAAGGCTGCCTAAAAGATATCATTAAGTAAATCAGACATAAAAACTACACCTCTACTGAAACTCACATTACTGAGTTCATTTAACCAATAAAATGTAAGCCAATAAAATGCAATGATCTGAGACTGGTAGTTAAAATGTAAACAAACTGGAAGGCCTGATTTCATCTGGTGTGCTCTGGTCAAGCCCTGCTTGTACCTGCTCGGCGATTCATGCCTTCTCATGGACAGAAAAGAATGAGCAACATGCATTGGATTGAGTTACACCCTTTACAAACATCTAATAAAGTCAATGACCCAATAATTACTACATGGCCACAAAGACTGTGATGGCAGTGTAACTTCCTGCTCTCTCATACACATGGGTTCAAGGCTTCATATTCACTACCAGAAAATATTTATAAGATGGAGGTTAGAGTAATGTTAATATTTGCAATTTGCAGCTTTATTTATATAGCACTTTTTACAATGTTACATTGCTTCAAAGCAGCTTTACACAAAATACTAAGATTAAACTAAAGATTAAATACTAAGACTAAAAAAATTAAGACATTTTACATAATATATGGTATTATTGCAAATATTTTGTTCAATTCTTATTGGACAAGAATATGAAGGATTTGCAATAAAGGAGTCTCAGAAGAGTCTCCTCAAGGCAAAATGGTTTGCCAGAATAAGAAAAATATGAACAAACTATGGAATAAGTTACAAACTATGAACCAATTTTGGTATCATCTGGTATATACTTTGCAGGGTGTAAATTGCTTGTGTGATTATATTTGGTGTTGGCTCAGACACATGATAACAGAAAACATTCTTCAGCTGATGTATTGGTACACTTCAGATGATGTATGTACACTTAAAGCACACTGGAAGCACAGTGTTTACACTTTTCTTGATGTCAATTTACAAATGGCCTACAGTACTAACAGCTGTTTTTGCACATTAAACTGGGATAGAAAAACATACATTTTAAAGTCAAAATAACCTTCTTATAAACATTCATGCTACACATTCCTAAGCTTATAGTACACAATTTATTAGTGGCCATTATTCCTTAGATAAGAAATGTTTTATCAAAATATAGTACCACTAATAACGCTTACTTATTAACCCCCATCCAAGTACCTGCCATACCACTTTTTTAAGAGTCAGTCAATTCATCTATAAAATTAAAAGTCCCATACTTTTTTTTACTTTTGTTGTACATATTGTTACACTCAGAAATCCATCCAGTTACTGTGTAAATAAGTTGGGAATGTTGTTTCATGTTGAATTTAAAGGCAGGCTAGGCAATCTTTTCCAGAAACATTATTTGTATATTTATATATCTTCTGTGGGAAGGTGCAGGAGCATAAAATGTTCATCCAATCATTGTATTCAGTCCAAATGCAATAATAGGATGTCCTAATGTCAAATTATGTATTTGTTCAATGTTGCAGACTGTTGCAGGAGGTGTGGTTTTGGAGAGCACTTCAAAGGGAGGGCAGAATGAAATGCTTTTAAAACAAACTTGCTATTGTTAGCTTCTCAGAATTTGGCTATCCTATAACATTGAAAATATTAGACACTTTTAAGAGAAGGTCAGATTAAACTTTTGATACCTTATGGCATAGCAAGCATATAGTTACAACTACCTTAGAATGTTTCAGTGGTCTGATTAGCAAACAAACAAAACTAGGGGAGTATTGTAGGTGTTGTCATAAGGTTCAGGGATGACTCAGATTTGTCCCTGTGCTTTGGCCAGGACATGCCTGTATGTAGAGAAGTCAGCCAAAATAACATCTGCCATTTATAGAGAGCCACTAAATTGATGACACAGACAAGTACGGCCTGTGAACATAATATGGCAGGGATATTTTACACTTGATGGAGATGGAACAACATGTGACAGAGGAGAAAGACTGCTACAAGCAAGGTTGGGACTCCCTTTAAAATAAAGGACCAAAAAAGCCTCCTTCTCTTCTCCTCAATGTTGCTTGTCCTAAACAATGACCATCTGTAACAATAGCAAGACAATAAATCTCGATTTGAGTGGAACTTGGTAAAACAGGGTGGACCTCTTTCTCTGTTTGTGTCTCTAATTGCCTTGCGGTCACATAAATGGTTGCCTTTGCTTAGCCCTTTTTTTACATTAACGTATTAATTTAACAGATGCTTTTATCCATAGGAACTTACAAGTCAGGAAGTATTTAACGCTTTGTCTTAAAGGCAAAATGTAATTTGTAATTTTTTATACGTTATATAAAACTTTCTCTGCTAGAGGTCACATATTCAAAACAAAAACAAAGGCGTAGCTTGATGACACTGTGAGGGATCAATCATAGTGAATATTGCCAGTTAACAAAATACATCAATTGACACTGAATCATGTTTCATATTTGCTAATTTATTTTATTTTGTTATTAACTCAATCAGTTATTTAGATTTTCTTTGTTGTGATCTTGAAGGGGGGGTGCAATGGTATGTCATGCTTTCTGACTTATTTACAATTTTGTGCTGTCTTCTCATGCTTAACATGGTCAGCTTGTTAAAAAATGAGTTGGACGTATTACATAGTATTTCTGTGCTCGACACACTCCCCCAAGGTTCGTACTGGTTTCGGAAAGTTTTTTTCGAACATAATAAATTATTACACAACAATTTTTGGGGTCCCTTATTGGATAATTCTCCAAGCAAATGAACGCCTACGCGTAACCCAGCAAGAGAAAAAGCTTGCCCATACATCATCATTTGTGCGACAGCCAAAGCGAATGTCCACGCGCGAACCATTACCATGTTTCACTTATGTAGTTATTTTTAGACAATACAGTTGTTTTGCATCGATCGATATCACAGCTGGGTGATCAGTAAGCAAAGGCTGCGTGAGGTAACTTTTAGCTCTGCCCCCTCGTAACTCTTGTCATACGCCCATGACACTCAGCACATCTTCTTTTTACGGAAATAAGCGTCCCGCTGTGTCTGTCTTTTATAGATGTGATAAAACTAAAAACACAAAGTATGCAGTACTACTCTGTAGGTATTCAAGGTTCATATGAGATTGGCAGAACTGCGCGCGTTAGGGCCGCTTTAAGCGATTTTGAATGATTAATTTGATTCAGTTTTAAATCATAATATAATCATAATACATCATTATTATCAGCTTTCCGTTTAAATCCAAGAAAGTTACAAATTGCAGCTTTAACGTGCCAAACGAGAACTAGCCCTCCCGGTTGAGTCTGGCTTCTCCCAAGGTTTATCCTTCATCTATACATCATTGGAGTTTTGGTTCCTTGCCACTGTCACCCTGTTGGCTTACTAACTAGGAGTCTGCTGACATTAACTTGGCTTAGGGTTTTGTGAATTGTTAATATTGCTTCTAGCAAAAGATATAATTACAGTCCTAAAGACTCTATTGTTTTGTTATTTCTGTCTTCAATATTCTTTTATTCTCTTTTTTTCTGAATTTGTTTTGTGTATATTTTGTATATGTATATGTATGTGTTTTTTTGTGTATTGTGTTTATTTTATGGTATTTTCGCAAATCCCTTATACCCCTATCCCAAAAGATGTTATTTTTCTATGTGCCATCTCCATGTACCCTGCTAATTGACATATTTTGCTAATTGACTACATGTTGCATAGTCTCAGAAGTACATAGTGTTTTAGAAGGCAGTCTAAATACATTACCCTCTCCTAGACCACTGGGTGACAGGTATTTCTAAGGCATGTCCTTTTATTCAAATGGTCCAAATATTTTTTAGTTTATATCAGTTAAGTCAACTTTTTTTCATAAAACCAACTACAAATCGAGTATCCCTAATTAGTTTTATTAATATACATATTGCACATACTATCTATAATAACACCATGTATTATGTGTTTAACATGTTTAATATTCTTTCTGGTTTTCTGTGTTTTTTTATATATCTCAGTATTATATGTAAAGCTGCTTTGAAGCAATGTAACATTGTAAAAAGTGCTCTATAAATAAAATTGAATTGAAAAACTCACTCAACAGATAACAGGTGATAAATATCACTAAACTTATATCAATGATAATACTCCACACTCCAATAACTTACCACACGGGGTCACTTTAACTGTGCATAAACTCTGAACAGAGGTTTTACTGGAATAATAAAAAATAAAAAAATACAGAAAACTCAAAGTGTCAATTTATCTGAATTTCTGATTATTTCTAATGTTTAGGGTATACTTTTAGTGTGAAACAATACTTTTTAGAATGACACAAACACAGCAGTGGCACCCTACACATTGGCACAGTTGTGACAAACACAGAACGACTGTCAGCATTTACATCATGAATTAAACACTAGTACATGATTATCAAATATAACATACACATGACCTTATGCACATCACCCACGTGTTATGAACATAAACATTACATTAGACACTTACCAAATTCTGTTTGCAAAACACTTGTCACGAGTTCTCATCCCCTTTTCAGCCTCAGCATCAGTACTTGTGAGACTTTCAACCACACTTGGGTCAGTACATTCTATGAGAACCACTGACATTGTTGTTTCAGCAGTTGCAGGGTCTGCAGGGGGTTGCTTTCAATCCCCTGGTGCCCCATACCAGCATGCACTAAGAAACACGTCCCTGACACAAATCCTCCACTACCGATACAACAATCCTTCCTTTTCCCTTTATCAGTTCCACTGTTTTAGCAACTATCATACAGATTATGACAGCTGTATTACCCCCAAGCATGCAGGCTTACGTTTTTTGTCCCAAAATGTTCTGAACTACTTTAGCACTGGATCATGGCTCTGAAATGTGGCCAACTGCTCTTTAGAATAGCCAGGCCAGATGGAAATACTTGCATGTGCCTCAGTGCTTACTAGTCCACCTGCTTCCATGACGCACAAGAGCAGTTTCACATCGTACCAGGCTACAAATAGCCATGCAGTTGTCATATTCGGTCTTCCCTTGGTCTACCACAGGCTCCTCTGACAAGGCTGCAGACAATGCATCTTCAGCATGATTACACTAACCGGGTCGGTGTTGGACATCGTAAACAAATGCCGCAAACTACACCACTCATCTCTGTTCCAGGGCTCCTAGCTTGGCAGTGTTACATTTTGATGACTATGAATTTGGAACCCAGCAAGTTACTCCAGAAGTTTTAGTTACTGACCACTTACGCTTTTATCCAAAGTGAATTACAAGGTGAGGAAAACAAAGAAGCAATAAATCGTAGGGACCCAATAACATTAGCCCTACACAGTTACAATTTTACCATGGGCATCAGCTGGTTAACAAAGACTACACCAAGGTTTCTGACTGTCCTTTTTGGTGTTAGGATTGTAGAGCCAAGCTGGACTGTGAAATTGTGTAGGGCAGTAGGGTGACCTGGAAAACAAGAAGTTCAGTCATCCAAACTGCACGCATCACTGTGTGATCATCAGGGTGGAAGGAGAAGAACATCTGGATTTCATCAGCATAGCAGTGATATGATAATCTGTGTGATTGTATATGTAATAAATGTAGATGATTAATATTGAGGTTTGTTTATGAATAAAGCATTCTTCACCCAAAGATATAATTATTTATGAACAAGTTTACTCAAAATTAATGTTATATTACTATTCTCCACCATTCCCTGTGTAGGGGAAACAAATGTTATTCCAAACAAGAAATATTAATAATTGATTAGGATCAATTATTTGGGGAAATCTAAATCAATATAATACATTGTAATAACATACACACAACACACGTACAGTTTAGCATCTAAAAAGGTTAAGGCAGAGTAAAGATTAAAGTATAAGGTTATTGGAAAGCCAGCAGATCAACAGCCTAAATGAACCATCAGTTTCTTAATTTCAGCAACTCAGTAAAAGGGCTAATAGTAGGTAAAGCTCCAATTAATAAGACCAAGTGTGATACTTGCATGTTTTGCCCATTGAAAAGTGTCCTGATGCAGTTAGTTGAGGCTCCAGTTGATTTTCGCTGGATGTTGTATTAATTTTCAATTTAATTTAATTTGAATTGAAATGTAGCTTGGGGGTTTGGATTCATGTTTATACATTTCTATTATGTATTCTTACGTAAATAAAGTTGTCTCTTTGTGTGTTCACAAAGGAAATGGAGTGAGAGTGAATCTCTACATTCCTTTGGGTTGTAAAACAGTCTTATCTATCCGTTGCTATGGTCACCAGAGGTCTGATTCTACATCTATGTCAGAACGGGACTTGAACCCGGGTCTCTTGCTTCAAAGCGAATGCTCTAACACCCACGCCACAGAGGATGGATATTGAACCCAGAGATGAAACGCTTGAATAGATGGCAGAGGACAATTTATTTTACAAAAAATTCCAGGCAAAGTAACAAACTAATAAGAAATACTTCGAAAAGACAGGAAACAAAACCACAGGGTAACCACCCACAATAAGTAACAAAAAAAACTACAAACAAGAGAATTCGAGAATGACATGTAGCAGACTAGGGCTTCCAACCCAACAGGTAACAGCGTAAACCAATACCGAAGCGCTGACCGAAAGATCAGCGCTGCTTAAATACCACGATTAATTGCTAAACACCCAGGTGAAACTGATACCATTAATGATGACATTAACTCTTCCCCAAGTCCAACATAGTCCAAAAGCGGGAAAATCAGGGCGTAATGTGACAGGACCCCCTCCTCTAGGAACGGCTCCTGATGTTCCCTCCAGAACGACCTGCCCTCCGAGCCTGGAACTCCTGTATTAACTTTGGGTCCAGGATGTCCTTGGCGGGAACCCAGGAGCGCTCCTCAGGGCCATACCCTTCCCAGTCCACCAGGTACTGCTTGGACCKACGAACTCGGCGGACGTCCAGGATACGGTGGACTGTGTAGGCGGGTTGCCCATCAATGACCCTGGGGGGAGGAGGAGGTCTACCTGCCACAGAAAAAGGAGAACAAAGAACAGGTTTAAGGAGAGAAACATGGAATTTAGGGTTAATTCTAAGTGATTTTGGAATCAGTAGCCGGTAAGTGACCGGATTTACTCTCCTGACCACCTTAAATGGACCAATGTACTTTTGGGCCAACTTGCGGGACTCCACTCGCAGAGGGATGTCACGGGTGGATAACCAGACCCTTTGTCCCACCCGGAATGAGGGGGCTGGTCTTCGCCTGCGGTTGGCCTGGTGTTGGTACCGGCGGGACGACTTGATCAGGTTAGCTCTGGCTCTTCTCCACACCTGTCGACAGTGCCGGATGTACTGCTGGACTGATGGGACATTGGCTTCGACCTCTTGTTCCGGGAATAACGGAGGGGGGAACCCGAACTGACACTCGAAGGGGGACATGCCGGTGGCTGAGGAGCGAAGGGTTATTATGAGCATATTCCGCCCACACAATGTAATCAGCCCAGGTAGAGGGGTTGGTTGCTGCCATGCACCTGAGTGTTGCCTCCAAGTCTTGGTTGACCCACTCAGTTTGCCCATTAGACTGAGGATGGTAACCTGAGGAGAGACTAGCCGTAGCCCCCAGCGACCGGCAGAAGGCTTGCCACAACCGTGAGGAGAACTGAGGTCCCCGATCTGACACGATGTCCTGAGGCCAAAGACGTGCGTGGTGATCAACTCAGCAGTCTCCTTGGCAGTGGGCAACTTGGGCAGGGGAATGAACCGAGCCAGCTTGGAGAACCTGTCCACAATTACCAGGATTGTAGTGTGGCCCTTGGAGGAAGGAAGACCGGTGACGAAGTCCAGAGCAATGTGAGACCAGGGTCGGCGGGGAATCAACAGAGGATGCAGCAGACCCTGGGGGGGCTGGTGAGAAGCCTTTCCCTGGCTGCACACGGAACATGCCTGGATGAAGCAGGTCACATTTTCCTTAATGGTGGGCCACCAGAACCTTCTCTGGAGGAACTTGAGAGTTCGATTAACCCCTGGGTGGCATGTCAGCCGTGAGGAGTGACCCCACTGGAGAACTTGCGCCTGGACTGCCTTAGGGACATACAGACGGTTCACAGGACCCCCTCCAGGATCGGGCTCACGGACCTGGGCTTGTTTAATAGTGGCCTCCAGACCCCAGCGAACCGGAGCCACTATCTGAGAGCTGGGGATGATGGGGCTAGGGTCCCCCTCAGACATGGGTCTAGCAAAGACTCGGGAGAGAGCGTCGGGCTTTAGGTTCTTAGACCCAGGGCGATAAGTGATGGTGAAATTTAAGCGGTTAAAAAACAGAGCCCATCGAGCCTGGCGGGGACTGAGCCTTTTGGCCTGGCGGATGTACTCGAGATTCCGGTGATCGTGAGAACTACAAATGGATGCTCTGCTCCCTCCAGCCAGTGCCTCCACTCCTCCAGTGCCATCTTAACAGCCAGAAGTTCCCTGTCCCCCACATGGTAATTTCTCTCTGCCGGAGTGAGACGGTGGGACATAAAAGCACAAGGGTGTAACTTGTTATCTTCTCCCCTTTGAGACAGCACGGCTCCCACTCCTACCTCGGAGGCATCCACCTCCACCGTGAAGGGCTTCTCAGGCTGTGGAAGGATTAATATGGGGGCGGTAGTAAAGGCTTTCTTGAGTTTCTGGAAAGCCTGCTCAGCCTCTGGACTCCAAGTGAATCTCACTATGGTACTCCTGGTGAGAGCGGTCAGGGGGGCAGCCACCATTCCGAAGTTCCGGATAAACTTCCGATAAAAGTTGGCGAACCCCAAAAATCTCTGCACTTCTTTAACCGTTGAGGAGAATGGCCAGGAGGCAACAGCCTGTACTTTCTGAGGATCCATTTGGATTTGGCCAGGAGAGATGATGAATCCTAAGAACTGCACCTCAGTGGCATGGAACTCACATTTCTCAGGTTTCACGTACAGGTTGTTGTCCAAGAGACGTTGGAGAACAGAGTTGACGTGTTGGACATGCTCTCGGAGGGAACTTGAGAATATCAAAATGTCGTCAAGGTAGACAAAAACAAATTGGTTTAGCATATCTAGCAAAACACATCATTTATGAGGGCCTGGAAGACCGCAGGGGCATTGGTCAGACCAAAGGGCATAACTAGATATTCATAATGTCCTGTCGGGGTGTTAAAGGCAGTCTTCCATTCGTCCCCAGGCTTGATACGCACGAGGTGGTAAGCATTGCGCAAGTCCAGTTTTGTGAAAATTGTGGCCTCCTGTAGCAGCTCGAATGCCGTGGCCATCAGAGGTAGAGGGTAGCGGTTGCGGACAGTGATTTCATTTAAACCCCTGTAGTCAATGCATGGGCGAAGGCCCCCTCCCTTTTTGCCCACAAAGAAGAAGCCGGCTCCAGCAGGGGATGTTGATGGATGGATAATGTCAGCAGCCAGGGACTCATTGATGTAGGTATTCATGGCTTCCCGTTCAGGGGGAGACAGGGAGAAAATACGACCCCGAGGGGGACTAGTACCAGGAAGCAACTCAATGGAGCAATCGTAAGGGCGGTGGGGGGGAAGGGCTGTGGCCTTTGCTTTGCTGAAAACAGCTCTGAGGTGGTGGTACTGCGAGGGGACTCGGGAGAGGTCAGTGGGCTCAGGAGACTCGGGAGTATGGACTCGGGAGAGGCAGGAAGACTGGCAAGGTAGACCCCAGCTCCGCACTAAGCCAGCAACCCAGTCTAAGTGGGGGTTATGTTGTAGCAACCAGGGGTGCCCCAGAATTAGAGGAAACTCGGACGAGGAAATTAGGTGAAAGCATAGATCTTCGTGGTGATTGAGGATTGTAAGCTTTAGGTTGGAGATTATGTGGGTGACTTGACCTGGGGCTAGGGGCCGAGCATCTAGAGCAAGGATGGAAAGGGGAGTAGTGAGAGCATTTATTGGGATCTGGAGGGACTTGGCCAGGGCAGCATCCATAAAGTTTCCGGCAGCGCCGGAGTCAATAAGGGCCTGGAGCTTGTGGGAGTGGCCTCCCCAGCTGATGGTAACAGGAAGGGACAGGCCAGTGTTTGAAGGGGCACTTGAATGGGAGGCTGGCCGTTTCCCGGGAGCTCGGGACAGGAGGAGCGAAAGTGCCCTGATTGGCCGCAGTAGAGACAGTAGTGGGGAGCTGGCCGTTTCCCAGGAGCTCGGGACAGGAGGAGCGAAAGTGCCCAGATTGGCCGCAGTAGAGACAGCATCGCCCTGCATTCTACGCTCTCGTTCGTGGGGGGAGACGTGGGGTTCAGGAGCTTGGCGTGACTGCAGCTCTGAATGGGCGGGAACATGACCCTCCCTCCAGGAGGGGTCGAGGAGGGTTGTAATTTGAACGTCAGCAAGCACTGAATAAGGAAGCCATCACATGCCTTGGGATCCCCAGAGAATCTTTGAGGGGGAGGCAGACGTGGTTCAGCCAGGGGGGAAGGTCTGCTGACCTCAGGTACAGGTTCAGGGGAGGCCCTGGGTTGAACGGCAGAGCTGACGGACAGACGTGAGGAGCTCGGCCAGGAACTTGGAATGTCCTGCCATTAAATCCTGTTGCTGGGCCAACGCAGCGTCGTGGCGTCGAACCGTGTTTAGAACGTCCTCTTGCGTTTCTGGGTTCATGGTGGCTTCGGTATTCTGTCAGAACGGGACTTTCCTCTTGCGTTTCTGGGTTCATGGTGGCTTCGGTATTCTGTCAGAACGGGACTTGAACCCGGGTCTCAAAGCGAATGCTCTAACACCCATGCCACAGAGCATGGATATTGAACCCAGAGATGAAACGCTTGAATGGATGGCAGAGGACAATTTATTTTACAAAAAATTCCAGGCAAAGTAACAAACTAATAAAAAAATACTTCGAAAAGACAGGAAACAAAACCACAGGGTAACCACCCAGAATAAGTAACAAAAAAAACTACAAACAAGAGAACTCGAGAATGACATGTAGCAGACTAGGGCTTCCAACCCAACAGGTAACAGCGTAAACCAATACCGAAAGATCAGCGCTGCTTAAATACCACGATTAATTGCTAAACACCCAGGTGAAACTGATACCATTAATGATGACATTAACTCTTCCCCAAGTCCAACATAGTCCAAAAGCGACCCCTAGTGGATAGCAGAGGGAAAAATCAGGGCGTAATGTGACAATCTAGGTGTTAATTGCAGTTTGGAGGTAGTTTTACAGACACTCCAAGAGCATAATTGGTTTGTTGAGTGAGATATATGTTAATGAAATATAACCAGTTGATGTGTGTCTGGTCTAAGACACTACATATAATAGGAATCATGTTGTGTAAATAGAGAACAGAAGTGGTCCAAGGACTCATTCTTGAGAGGTAGGACTGAAACCACTGGAGCACTTTCAGCAAGAGTGTTAAGAAGGATCTGATGATTGACCGGTAAAAGCCTGCAGACAGATCTTGTAAAATTAGTAAGAAGGATTTGGACTCCGCCTTTGCTGACCTCAGTTCTTCGGTGACAGACAGCAGCACAGTCTCAGTGGAGTGGTTGCTCTTGAAGCCAGACTGCATGTCGTTAAGCTGGTTGTTTTGTGAAAGAAAAGATGATGTCTGGTTGAAAACAGCTCATTCAGGTGTTTTCACTATGAATCAGAGGAGTAAGACAGGTTTGTAGTTGTTGGTAATGGAAGTGTCGAGTGTGGGTTTTTTTAAGCAGGGTAACCAGGGCTTGCTTAAATGTGGTGGGAAAAGTGCCAGTTAGACGGGAAGAGTTGTGTAAATGATGGTGTAAGTGAGCTTGATATGGTCTGTAGGAAATGGGAGGAGATTGGGTCAAGTGGGCAGGTAGTGGGGTGAAAGGATAACATTTTTCAGACCTCTGCTTCACTGGGCATAGAAAAAGAGGTGAGCAGGGTTTTGGCTGTGTAAGGGTCGGGTCCTAGGGATGGTGGTGGTGTGAACTGGTGGTTTATGGATGCTGTTTTGTTTAGGAAAATGTCTCAGTCGGCCTCAGCTGAGTTTTGTCCGGTGTTCATCAAGGACTTCAGACAGCCAAGTATTGTGTAAATAATGTGAATGTATAAGTTACATATATAATTTTCGTTTTATATAGAAAGCAGAGCGATCAAATTCGAACCACTTGTGTCACTACATCAACACAACGTCACGTGAATGATAGAAAGGGAACAAAATATATACAAATGTATTAGTGGTTTTTAGATATTTTAATGTAAAAATTCTACATATTGCATCTTTAAGAGCCAACAATAAACACAGTACACAAAGCTGCATTAACAAAGCTACATTTACAAGTATACATTTTTTTTGTAAAAATTAATTTTACAAAGCATAATATATAGTCGAACAACAATGACAATAACAGAACAATAAAGTTAATATTGTCAGGACCTCGGTCTGACCAACCCAGGTTTTGTTGTCTGTGTCTGTTGTCCTTGTGTTTGTTTGCGCACATGGCTTTGTTTTGACAGCGCGCCATGTGCTCTGTTGTTTGCGTTTGTCCCGCCCCCTTGTTCTCTCGTTAGCCTTGTTCGCGTTTATCACCTCCACCTGTTACACCTTAATTTTTCCCCTTTATAGTTCCCTTGTGTTTTCTGTCCATTGTTAGTTCGTCTTGGTTAATGCCATATGCCTGACCCGTCTAGTTCTTTGAACTATTCTTTTTCCTGTCTAGTATTGTCGTGTTTAGACTTCAGGTTCGTCATTTGTGTTTTTGCTTCATTTTTGTTTTTTTCTTTTCTGCTCCAGATCCCGCTACCCACTCTCCTGGACTGGCTTTCCGCGCTCTTCCCGGACCTCCCGTTTCCCTCCAACCCGTCACCGCTCAGCTGCCTCTCCTGCCCTGCCCGTCACGCTCCCGGTTCTCCCGCTGCCCGCTTCACCAGCGCCTGTGCTTTTGTTTTCTGTTTTGCTATTTTCATTACCTGTTTGGGAGTTCTAAATAAACCTCCTGTAGCCGCATTTGGATCTCTGTGTTTTCCCTGACAGAACGAACTGACCAAGATGGATCCAGCGGGTGCCGATCCGGTCCGTGCGGCGCTGACTCAGCAGGGAGCGCTTTTAGGACAACACGCCTCCCAGTTTAGCGCCACCTCCCGGGAGTTGGAGAGACTATCCGCCGGTATGGCCGAGCTCCGTACCGGTTT
>JAZGTK010002029.1:0-34413 GCA_036877625.1 Ambastaia sidthimunki
AGACCCATCAGTAAGGTATTCCGTAAAACTCATTATATGGGATATCAGATTATATGGGATATCAGCTATCAGCCACATTTCCCCAATAGTCAATAACTTGCTTAAAAAGGCCACATATTTTGTCCCTCCATAATTCAAAATATAGTCAAATAGTCTAATATTTCCACATTTCTTAACCTGTACATCAGCATATTCCAAATAAAGATGTTCACATTTGTTTCCTGCTAAATCTGGATGTGTTTGGACAGAAATGTAATTAGCATTAATTAATATAATGTAATTCAAATCTATGTCTTTACCAGTAACATACAACAACGCACTCCATACAATGCACTGCAATATTACGGTTATGAGAATAACACAAATGTAGGCCAAAATGTCTCTATTAATGTACCTATAATGGAAAATCCCAGCTTTACAATCATTTTCTGTTGTCCTCAGTTTACCCCGTATCTCAGAGCCGCCCACCCCAACACGTCCACATTAAATGAGAAGATTGAGGAGAGGCTGATCTTTCATTATAAAACAGCAAAGGCCTTGAATTCACAGAAAACCCGTTTAGTATTTGCCTCGGTCTGTGATATTTATAACAATAACATTAGGATCACCACGACCGTTTGAAGAAACCGAAGAAAAGCGACTTCTTATTGGACTCGTCCATGTAATTTCCTGCTCCATTTCTCTGCTCTTATATCATCTGATTTCCTACACCGTGTCCTCTCTTTATTCCCCATCCTTTCAGAACAATCTTGTAACAGATAAAACAGATAAAATATGCTGTTGGTCATGTTTTTTAGGAGATTGTGACTGGTGACATCATCAGTGGTGCTTGCTGTGATTTTGAACATCTCTTAACCCTAATAATTAAACCTTTCTTAGCAACCAACTAAATCACCATAGCAACCACAAAGTAACACCACAGACAACACCACAAAGTAACACCACAAAGTAACACCACAGACAACACCACAGACAACACCACAGACAACACCACAGACAACACCACAGACAACACCACAGACAACACCACAGACAACACCACAGACAACACCACAGACAACACCACAGACAACACCACAGCAACCGCCCATTACACCACAGCAACCGCATAGCAACACCCTCACAGCCAATCAAACGCCACAGCATTGTGGTGTGTAAAAGCACTACTTACATTTTCCTAATAAAATCTAAAAAATATTGTTTTTATTGGCCTCTCCAACAGCCACCCACTTTTATAGCAGGCTACCAATGCTAACGGTATGTTCAAATCCATAATCTTAAGATGCAAATAATGACTTTCATATTAACGATCTCAGAGTCATCAAACCGAGAGTAATTGAAAAGCTGTAAATCAGACAGCTTTAAAAACAGCTTGCCTCTCCGTACACTCATTAATCAGCCTTCATAAATACAGGAGCTATAAAGGGACATGTGTGATTTATCCTGTAGCCCAGAATCACTTCCACTCTGTCATTACATTTCTTGTGTTACGGGAGTGAAGAGGCATCAATGAGGTTATAATTATCAATAGTGTCCATGTCTTACATGTGTTTCATAAAAACTGAATGCACTGCTGTGCTTGTAGAAATATGAGACAGGAGGCACCATATACATGAAATACACCATAGATTGATTCTTCATACAGATACTCCACACAGATTTCTGTCTTCAATGGTATAAATTGATGGTATTGATACTATTATAAGATAAGGATATTTTCTTTTTTCTAGGTCCAAAACAGGACAATCCAGGCCATATCTACATTAACTTGCTCATATCATGTATTAGCATGATCTTCACATCACAAACACTGAACATCAGAACTTCACACCTGGAAACACAAAGGATACGTATAATAGTCCAAGAACAGTAGAGCTAAAATGAGGTTATTACAGGGCAAACTGCAGTCCCTCCCTAAAGCACAGACACAGAGAAACAGAGAGAGTGACACAGATGTACCAAATTAACACATGCTCCACCTAAACCAGGACATACCAACACAGCTTGACTGATACATTTGAGCATTTGGCAGTCTCTTATACCCAAAACAACCTTTAAGATCATTCAAGGTGTAGGTTTTATTGATACGTGTTCTCTAGGATTGAACCAACAACCCTGATGTAGCAAGCAGCATGCTACACCAACATAAACTCTACCCTAAATAGCAATGGTTGACCTTTTAATGGACCAGACTTACATTTACATTTACTCATTTGGCAGACGCTTTTATCCAAAGCGACTTACAGTGTATTCAAGGTATAAATTTTTATCAGTACTTGTGTTCCCTGGAAATCGAACCCACAACCTTTGCGTTGCTAATGCAATGCTCTACCAGTTGAGCTACAGGAACGACTTCTTAATAACAACACTTTTTAGGGGTTTCGCAATAAATTAACTGTGAATTGTGGGATTTGTATTAAAGGATGTTCTATGGTGTCCATTATTAAAAAGTATTAAAAATCCCTTGTCTAGTTTTTGAATGTAAATTATAGTGGCACATTGACCCAGAGACAAAGATAATAGTAAAATCTGCTAGAGACACTGGCTTTGTTAGTTACATCAGAGCACTGGGACCGTGAGCAGTGAAAGAAACGGCTGATGAAGCGGCTGACATCACTGCGTGGTAATTGGGCCAATCGTATGGCAGTGAGGTCGTGATCATGTTGGAGGAGGTTACAGGACTGTGGACGACCCAACGCATAAAGGAAAGATGAGATGAGAATTGGCTGTGCTGTATATTAGTGCACTTTGCAGGCCTGAAGAAAAGAAGCTTTTCTAAACGTTTCAATCAGGGTCTACCAACTCCAGCCCAACCGATGCTTGATCCATTAGTTGGTTTAGACCAACTAATGACCATAAATGTCTTTATTTAAAGTCTAAATTCACAGATATTCAACCAGCTTTGCCACAGTGCTGCAACAATGCTACAGTGTCGTTGTATATGCAAATTATTTTTCTTTCTCTGTGTTACCTGGACCTAGGACCTTCATTTGTCAGCAAAAGTCCAGGGTTTTGTGGAAAAATACAGATTTTATTTCGCACTGTTGTAACCCTGCACACAGACAGTCGGACTGACTGAGGACACCATCCCATTGCATTATGGGTATACCCATTATCTGTCTTCTCTAGTCAGACAGTACAGATTTCAAGAAATGTTTTCGCCTTTCTACTGCATAGTTTTATTTAAAGGGCTTTTTGTGGTGATATACCCCTTTAAATCAGCAATATACTGGTTTTAGCTGGAAATACCATGTAATAAATCAGGGTAGCAGAAGGTAATGATAGCACAGTAACAGCACTTTAACATGGTTTGCCACAGTACATTTTTTAAAATATGGAAGTAGTGACTAATACCAAATTGTATTGCAGTAACTGTTGTATTTTGGGGAAAACTTTTGTGAACATAATACCTTTGAAAAGTATTGCTAAATGTGCTCAGCTATAGGAATAAGCAAAAGTTGGGAGAGGGGGATAAACAGAGAGAGAATTTAGAGTGTGTTAATGGCATTGCTTTTATAAAACGCCCCATTTGAACCTCTCTGAATTGTATAAGTTTGGTTTTCATTAAGCTACAGAAGTGCTACAGAAGTGCTATGCTAGCTGACAGAAACTATGAACCATTGTCTCTGGGAAAAAGCAGAAAAGAGGCTCTTCAGTCGCTAAAAATACCCCACAATGTAGAACATCCTACAGCCTTCTCTCTTTCTCATTTTCCAGCCCTCTTCAAAATTCCCTCTCAACCATATGGCAATTTGGCCTCTTTGAAGCTCATTGCATTGCTCAAACTAATCAACGTGTGAACAGCATCATGTGTTTTCAATGTCTTCCATGTTCAAATTGGCTCCAGGCACTTCCAAACACACAGTAACGCTCAAGCGATAAACTCGAGTCTTTCCGGAGCTGTTCTGCCCTCAGAGGTTCCTGAGTGGTTTAGTCTGGTTCACATTGATTCTTTGTGATCATGTTAAGTCTTTGGAGACATGATTTCGCTAACAAATACAAGGGCAGAGACGAGTAATGAAACAGTCAAGCTGGGTCAGAAAAAACAACACACCCAAATACAGATGCTTGAGAGAATCTGCAATCAAAGCAGACAAACAACATGTGCAGATAAACATATGACTACTACTGCTTTATTATTTCGCAGAAGCTTTTATCCAGAGTGAATTACAATATTCCAATTATGCATGAATCTGTAGAGCTTTTAGTGGAATTCTGCTTGGAACTCCATGCAGGCCTGCCTATGGGTTGCCAGATCACTAAAAAAGTACCAAAAAGTACCAAAAGGTACCATGTCTTTTGGTCATGCCCCATGTTAGTTCCATGCAATGGTTTAAAGAACCATTCGGTACTAAGATGAATTTATTATCTGTCAAACCTATCATAATGTATCAAACCTACAATCTTGGCTCAGTTACCAGCCCAGATCTTTAACCACCAGACAAAACCACAACCAAAGCCTCCAACACACAAACACACATGTATATATACACAGAATTATACACTTACAAACTATCTGACATCCAAAACCTGCCTTTGCCCTTCAAAGAAAAACTTCCTAGTTAATTAGTGTTGGGTTGTGATCTCAGGATATACTTGGGAAATGATTGGGAGAGAAAAAGCCCATGAGAGGATTCATTAAGATTAAGAATACTTAATAGATTCAGAATAATCGTATTACAGATTCAGAAAAGGAGCTTGAGAAAACTTCTCAGCTCCACCCGAACAGCTGCATGTACTCACACACCCACCCGTTTGGTTGTCATGGCCACAGTGAATGCGTAGTACTTAACCACACCTCATAGGGTACGAGTCCCCCAATCTTGAGTAAAACACATTTTGGCTGATACCAGAGTTTCGATTACAATTCCAGACAAAGAGCAGCAGTTCACTCAAGAACAGCCTCCATTCAGTTAATCAAACCACTGTTGAATGGTAGCTGCAGTATTGTGAAGTTTTATGACTAACCAAAACTCACACACATTGTAAACTGTCTGACAAGAATATGTAACTCTAATGCTGTTGTTTTCCATGTCACTAAACTCTCAGTAACCATTAAACCTTTATTTAGAGACATCTGTACAGGCCTCTGGTAACTTTATAAAGAACTTAGAACTTTTGACTGTTGTTCAACAACTTTAGTATGTCTTGATTTTTATTGTTTAAACAACTTTAACAAACATGCAATGTTTTTACTATGTTCTTGATTGGTTACCATGTCATTGCAGGTTTTTATAAAATGACATCACAAGTAAACTGTGATTGGACGAAACACTCCTCCTCATCGACCATAAAATGTTAACTACAGCATGGGGACCTAAAGGGCCCTTTAAGCAGTTATTTAGAATCAACAAAGGTTTTCTTCAAATTAAGTGACCACATAATGTTAACTTGAAATTCACAATGGTTTCCAGTTCCCACGCACACACACTTTTTCCATCCTTAATGGATTAAGGTCCAACCAAACCTCTTGTTCGGCGGTGGGGATCTGTAGCGCATTTCGTGATGTTGGGGGCAGACAGCTGGCATTTTCAATTAACCTCACAGGAAGCATTACGAGGGCTGAACGGCGCTGATTTCTCGTCAGGCGGCTGTCAGGGGGAACGTCAGTCAGCGGGAGAGAGAGAGGGTGGAGGGATGAGCGAGGAGAGAAATCAAACTCGCTGATCTCCAGTAACCTTCTAGCGGCTCCCTCAACAGTGTAACATAAAAACACGCTGCCAGGAATGTAATCAAATCAGGCAGAAACACTGGCCTGTTGTTCTAAGCTATTTCTGTTCTCTCTCTCCATTTCCAAAGACTCAATTACAGACACTCCCCTTCCCTTCTAGACCTGACTGGTGTTACTGTAGATATACAGTATCATGAAAAGCATAACTGAAGCTACATGCCATTGTCACAATTGCCAGAGGACATAATGTAAATGAGAATGGTAGTATAACGTTTCAATAACAGTGAGATCTTTGACATGGAGACAAGGAACTTCTCATTGCTGGGCTGAGTTTTAAACTAGAGGGAAATAACAGGTTCATTATAATGATGTACAAGCCCCCAACCAGCACCAAGGCCCAACCCTAACATAAGCACTAGATCTAACCCTAAGATGTGATTGGTTGATAGGAATGTTGGTCTAGAACCAATGAGGATGTTGAACCTGAAAGATGTGGAACTCCATCAAGTGGCCCCCAGAATATGACTTACAGTCCACTATGATTTATGAGGTATGGAAATTGGTATTTTTAAACATATTACGTGTAAAGGGTTTTAATTTTTATCAGAGCAGAACTCTTTTCTGGACCAACCCAGGTGGTGGTTTAGAGTTACAGTAGAACTAAACAGTTTTCCTTTCGTTTTAGTACACAAATCACGTGGCTTTGTATGGACTGAATGTCTTCACAGCAAAGAAACTCTGTCTATGTCTCCTATTTCACCGTAACGGTTTACAGACAAATCTGATACATGTTCTGCACGCTGGCTCATAACAGAGGCAAAACATTCCACACCATCAAACGAGTCTGTGATTTCACAGCCCCTTCTGTAGAACTGTGACGTGCTAAAATGTCACCAGAACTGACCTGAGGTCTGTTTTTAGGAGCGTAACACATTTTTAAGAGCATTTTAAGCAGTAGGCCGCGTAGCATGCAGGTCTTAGGTCAGTTTTTTAAACATGGAAAAGACCTTGTGGCAACAAGACATTAAATACACCCATGCTGGAAAAAAAACAGCATGTCTGGTTACCAGTGATGATATGTTAGTCATGCTGGCAAGCTACTTAACTACCTTAACCATCAAAGCAAGATCTTGCTGGTTGACTAGTGCCAAGTACTGCCACTGAGCACTGTGGCCAAGCTGGACCACCAGCTAGACCAACATCAAACCAGCACCAAGAAGCATACACCAGTACCAAACATTTTAACCTAATCCAGACTGACCCAGCAACAAAATCCTTGCTAATCTAAATATGTCTTTTCAGTAGTGTAAACACAAGCTTCCAATCAAATTAAGAAAGACAGCTTTAATACAACACCACCAGTTTCAAATATGACCTAACCAATTTGAGAACACAGGAGATGGATGTGTATAAGTCAGCTAGCCCAATCACGAACCCATTTGGCTGCACACGAACAGTGGCATGCAACATAAACCCCAATGGCAGTAAATTATAACCCTGCAATCTGTCAGCCAAAGGAACCATCTGAGTAAGCAGGGCACCAGACAAAGGGAGAGCCAGGTTTGCATTGCCACCCTCTACGACACACTGATTATAACATTAGAAACGGTGGCCGAGATTTTGGCAGGGATGACAGGGTGTGATGTGATGAAGTGGGTCTCGTACCCATAGCACGGGCAGTGTTTGGAAACACAATCGAGGTTAAACATGAAGGGCAGCGAGAGGGAAGCTCAGAGACTAACTCAGGAAAGCTGACATGGTGGTCAAGGGAGTTTATGAGTTAGTGTTAAAAAAAATGGTCTGACTTTCTGGGTCTGACAGCTTAAGATAAACCAGATTCGGTGTGTCACGGTTTTCAACTGTGTACGCAAGACCGTCAGAGAAAGAAAGAAAAGAATTGTGACAGGCTGTGTGTTTCATGGCTCTCAGGACAAAAAACAGTGTTACTGATGAAAGAAATGAGAGCAGGAAGTGACTGCTGCTGGACCAACTTCAGTGTTGTTAGATGTACATTTCTACCTGACTGCCGCTGTTGCCATGACAACAAATTCTACCTGTCTAACATACATAGTTCACATACTTTGACCAATGAATTTCTATCTTTGTTCCAGACCTTTCTAACTGCATGTGATTTCTGCTCTTTGGCAGTTTTACTCTCTATAAGTGTGTATCTAACTGACAAAACATTTTATAGCGCATAACTACAAACATGTATATTCATTACTAAAGTATTACTGAATTTCATTCTCATGAATTTGCAATTGCAATTTAACAATTCCAATCTAACTTTTTTTTTAGATTTTTTTTCCAAATAATGTGACAAACACTATCATTCCAAACCTGAAACTATAATTCCAGATATCTTTTTTCTTTTCCTCTTCTTTCTTCTTTTGAGAGACAATTGAGTAGAAAGCAAAAAGTCAAAGCTTCTAGAATTAAGCTAAAGTTAAGACAGAAGCTCAATGCTCTATCATGCTTTAAGCACAACAAAAATTCCCAGATCATAGCATGTCACTCTTTTAGAGTCTTGCTGCAAGGCAGGGATGCGATTCGTTAAGTTACAAGTACAACATATCATCAAAAGCGCTTCAGAAAACACAGGCACTGGAGTTTCTGGAAGCTTCCGTCGTGCAGCGTGCACTTTACTTAACCAACACTTATTACTTTCTCTCTGGTGTTCTCCAAACTAGTCTTCATGCAGAGAGATACTCTGTGTGGAGAGTCTAGCGGGAGGTGAAGAAGCCGAGGGGAATGAGTCTGATCTTCTCAGACTGCTTGTAAAAAATTGAAAGAGGAAAGCCATCTGTTTGTTGACTAGTGCCACTGGAGAGGGAGAGGACTGAAGTAGAGACTTCTAGGTGCGTCAGTCTTTTTTGTTTCCATTGATAGAACGGTAGAGTCATACAGTAAGGTACGGAGAGAGAGAAGAAAAAAATTCTATAGATCTGGATGTGATCATAACATGATGCAGGCCAGACTCGAACCTGCATGTGTGCTACCACCACACCACCAGCATTTTCATATTCAGAGCACACTACTTTGGTCTAAAAACTGACATCACATTGTTAGAGGGTGACTATTAACTGTTGTTAAAATGGTTTAGGCAAATATAGCAAATTTCTGAACTTAAAAATGATAATTAAAATTATGAAATTAAAAAATAATATGCTAAACTATCAAAAAAACAACAACAAAAAAATAATCCAATGTCATCTAAGGAGAAGATTGAGAATATTGTAATATACTGTATTATAATATTGTATTATAGTATGCATGTAAGATAGTGTAAGGTAACACAGGTAAATGCATTCAATCTAAATTAGTCTTCTCTAACCAAAAATTTTGTATTCGCCTACTTGACCTAGACCTATGAACAGGGTTAAACTTCCCTCCCCATGTATTCAGAACCAAAATAACAGACAAGCAGATCTGGCCGTTGAGTCAGCTGGTTAGATAAAGCTCTCACGCAAGACTGGCTTCCCCTCCACTCTCAGTTAGTCTGGCAGCTCTCTCACTGGGCACCATAATGATTAACGATTGGTCAACATCAAGAGTCAATGAGAAAAATGAAAAGCAAACGCTGGGCGTCCAAAGCAAACCAGAAACCACCATTTTTTCTTAAGGCAGAAGAGGATTTAAAACAAAGAAGTTTCCTTTCACAGCACAGACTAAAAGCTTTGGAACAAGAATTAAAAATAGAAGTTTAAATTGGCTTCAGAAAGGCAAAAACAGCAGTTTATCCTCCAAGACATTATTTACTTCACAGTGTTCAAAGGAAGTGTGGGTTGTGTCATATAAATTGCAAATAAGGATTTGCTTCCATTATAGCCAGACTAGCACAGCCATGCTGTTTGCCAACAAAACTTGGTTAACTTTTACTAGTAACCAAAGCTTGTTAACCTAATAACATCTCAATAATGTTGAAAAATAAATTAGATTTTTTAAATCTGATCATTTGTAGACTGCTTAATCTTTAGCATGAACTCAACGTAATTTCAATTGTACAATCAAAATTCAATGACATCCATTCAACAAACATTCAGCAGACAATTTTAAATGTCCGGGACACTCACTTGCTTCTCCGTGAGCTGTTAGCATAACATATAAGCAGCTTGAGGTGAAAGAATGGGACAGATACGAAGTGAGAGTGAGAAGGCTCGGAGGAGCGAAAGGATTTGCATTCTAACACGTGAAGAGGGATGCTGCCACGCTTTGTTAGTAACTTGCGGGCGGCGCTTTTTCATGCTCCACATCCGCAGGTTTCCATGGCAACCAGAGTTTGGTCCATTCTCAAGGCCAGTGGCTGTCTTTGGGCCCCATTCACGGCGCATGAAGCTACTTTCTAAGCGACACGTTACTATTCTGAGCCCTGGGCCCCCACCAGAAGCAACAAAAGATTCCGACATTTCATTACAAACCTTCAGGAAGAGTCAAAGCTGACTGACTGTGACAGTAAACATTAATCCTTAATAAAGCCCCTTTTCCTTTGAGTCAAACACCTGGATCTGTAGATTAAACTCTTGTTGTATTTTATTTTTGACTTTTTTGCCACTTTCAGTTACATGGATTACAAAGAATGAACTGGAAATGATGGTGGCAAAGTGGGAACAGTAAACGTGAGAGATTATCGCAAAGTGAGGGCCTTACCGCAATTCCCATACTATCCATTTCATACTGCAGAGGTCTCCAATGAGGTTCACAGACCTGCAGCGTTTAGCTCCAACCCTAATGAATCACACCTAAACCAGCTAATCAAGGTCTTTGGGATTTCTAGAAACTTCAGAGGAGGTGTGTTAGACCCCCAGCAACATGGTTTGGAGACCCGTTATATAGTGTGCAAAATTATGATTGGTAATTCGCAAGTGTAGTACAGTGTAAAAACTATATATGACAAATGCTGGGCCACAGCTCCTAGAAGTATTTTTCCAGTGCAATGCTTTTATAAAAAAAAAAAATGTTTGCCAACATCCCCTAATGCATTTATTCCTTTACATCCTTTATACATGACTCATAATCAATTACATAACACGCACATTTCAAAACAGCAAGCTAATTAAATAACAGGCTAATTAAATCTTACCTTCCTAACCCCAGAAATCACATCACCACAGAAACGGGAGCGGACACCCCGTTAGAAACAGGAAGTCATCTGACAGTGTGATCCTGCTGAATCATTGCTGCTGATCTAAGCACTTTGTGCGGGGAGCACTTAACAGGCTGCATGTTAAACAGTTATTCCAAGGCAATAAATTCTTTAAATGCTGCTAAACGCAAACTGTTAATGGCCAAACTCTGATGTTGGTGATGAAACGAAATTTTAGATTCTTTGAAATAGTCAAATCAGTGTGTGGTATAAATGTTAAAGTAGGGTTTGAGAATGGAAAAGCCAGCAGCAGTTATTTTAAGACTACTTCCTTCAAATGTCATTAAACATGCAAAATGAGAGTTATTAATGCAGTTTGCTTAAATTTATAGTGGGATTCCGTCAACACATGGTCCCTCAAGCTTTTCTATTTGTTGATTGGTCAAACTCTTAAAGGTAGAGTAGGCAATTCTGGAGAGGCTAGGAATAGCAAGCCAGCTTTGAAAGCATAAGGTCCCGCCCTCTCTTCACTGCTCTCCCAAGCCACGCCTCCTTCAATACACACAAGCAGTGCTCAGAAGTAAGAAGTTAGCCAAAGTTTGTCATAATGCATTTGGCTTTGCATCTGTATTTTGTTGTTACTTCTATTCCTAAATACTGTAATTACATAATTCTGAGCTTGCTCAGTTATTTCTGTTAAGTAATTTCATTGATGGCTTCAAAAGCAGCTTTTAGAAGCAAAAATAGAAATTAAACTACAGATGCAAACTAAAAAAAAAACAATAAATTCAACAACACAGTTCAAGCTGATAAGTGATATCTATGTTTCTCCGCTACTGAAAAGCACCAGTCGAAACTGCTATGTACACATTACAGTCTAATTACAGACTGTGATGTTTTTTCTCCACCATGTGTCAGTCAGTTAAATGGACTGTTAGGAGAGACAAAGAAGCTCTTGCGGTGGGGTGTTTAATTCCGGTGGACCCTGCCATTAGGGGTGGTCATTATACCAGCATGCATACGAGCAAACGGCCAGCATGGAGCCACTGGAGAGCAGGTCACTAAAACTGGTCATTAGTGGGGGAGAAGGGGGGGCGTGGCCAGGCCTGGTCTGTGAGCTACAGTCCGAGGCCTGGTCATGCCCAAACATATCTCTTTCACTTGATTCCCGTAATGAGCCCAGAGACCTCCCTTGGAGATAATTTGCGCACTTCAACAGGTCTGGGACCAGCCTTTCCTATAATAAATCTTAAAAGGGCCATGTTTTTGTAGCATTTTCTGTTCGTCCCTGTAGCCTACTTATAATGTTAGTCCAGGTTTATTGTGCCAAGGTTTATTGTTAGCCCTCTCTGTGATTCATCATATTAAAAATGTTACCAGTGCTTTTCCCACTGTAGGAACTTGACACAAATTGCAAAAAAAAAAAAGAAAATAATCCAGCCAGTGACAGCAGAAAAAGTCTGTGAATCACATAGTGGGAGCTATCAAAAGTGTGCAGACCACATAAAAGGTGAAAGAGGCTACCATGGAAAGGTCATTTTCTCAATTCAGAAAACCTCAGGGGGAAATAAATAAGTGTAAACATATTGTGACAAAACACAGAGAAGAGAGCTGTGAAACTCTAAATTTTCTCCACTTTCAGTACTGGGGAAACATGAAGTATATGCAAAATGCAAGATTAGGCCGCCTGTGCATAAACAGCCCGGGAATATTTACATGTTTGTTTAGCAGGATTGCAAAACCAAGTTTGAAAGAAACAGATTCATGCCCACAAAAAACCTGTCACCATGCAAAGAATTTAATGTCTTAAATCACAGCATGTTTTTTGCGGAGGCTGGCAAATTTCAGCACTGAGTCTAATGCAATAAAACATCAAAAATTCTCTTGTAGGGCAAAAAATAACATTTCCAATTAATTGGATTTGGTGGTGGGGTGTCGTTTCTCATCAAAACAGCAGATACCATTTTTCAAAACATCACATCTGCAAGTTATGCAATGTCAAAGAGAAATTAGGTTAACCCTGTATATACAGTACATACCGTAGATTGTTTTGGTGTAGACTAAATCACATTGGCATGTGTGTCTGACAACTGCTTTAAATACCAACTGGTTCTCTCTATAAGAGAACCCACTAAAACATTATCTGTAGGAATCGTAATTCAATGAATGTAAATTTAGAGGATACAACACTTTACAGCTTTTGGATCCTTAATATTCTGACAGAACATATAAACATAGTTTAGGGTAAGAGTTCTGATTGATTGATTGATTGAAAAGAAAGTAAAACGCTTTCCAAATTAAAGAAATAGCTCACCAAAAAAATAACAGTTGCCACTTCACCTTCATGTTGTTACAAAACCACATGTTATTTATGTCTGTAAACTATAAAATAAAAAGGTTTGGACCAAAAAATGTATACATGCAGCAGAAACATGGCAAAATTATCACATTAACACTATCACATTACATCAGGAATTTCCATTTCTGGGTAAACTGTCACTTTAAGTTATGCATCAATGAACTTGCATTTAGCAAATAAATTTTTCCTATGTGACACAAAAACAGGGCAGCAGCGATGAGTCAGTGTCCCACCTTCAGGGCTCTGCACCTAAACTGTGAGCTATAGGAATTGTGAATAGATGAAACGGCACTTTTCCACGACATACTAAAGTTAGAGTGACAATGTTCCCAGCGCTCTCCTGGAGAGCTAAACTGGAAGCGGAAAGAGGAAACATCAGTGCTGACAATGTTGGATTCCATTAAACACTTCTGAAGAGCGAGCCGTTTCTGAGCCCACTACCTGCGCGCTGCTGCTTGTAACTTCCCGAATTTCCCACACTTTCCGGCAAATCCACCAAATTTCATAATGATTTATATTCCTAGCTGCTGCCTGCGGGAGCAATAGGAAGCCATACCCATGACAATCCCCTTCCTGAGAGGGGAGGTGTTTGGATGTTGAGGGAAGTCAGGGCCAGAGGAAAAATGAAGAGCACTTCTTCTCATGAGTCTCTATGGCCACCTGAGAAAACTTTAGGAGTTCTGTCAAGACCT
Organism: Ambastaia sidthimunki; assembly: GCA_036877625.1. NCBI lineage: Eukaryota > Metazoa > Chordata > Actinopteri > Cypriniformes > Botiidae > Ambastaia > Ambastaia sidthimunki. The sequence continues at coordinate 13,806 of JAZGTK010002029.1, forward strand.
GATAAGAACAGAGCACTCTACACGACCAGATGATTTTCATTTTGCAGAGAAACCTCAAATCCCAAAACGCATGTTCAACAAGTTTAGGTAATCCACATATCCGAAATGCAGAAAGGCGTTTTCCCCAAAAACCACAAATTAGCCATTTGGAGTTGCTTAGTTGGAAAGGGTCAGGGCAGTTTATTAGTTCAACATTTACTGCCTTAATTAACCACGGTTCGGGCACTAGTACATGAATCCCTAAAAACATTTTTAATAAAAATGTTACCAAAAATACATTTTGTTGGTTACACTCCTAGTGGTGCATGTGTTCTGACAAAGTGAACTGTGGTGCAGATTCAGAGTTCGAATCTGGCTTGCAACATAACTGGATCCTGTCACTCCCTCTTCTCACCATTTCCTCTACTGTATGTCTACCACTGAGGCATCACAACATGGTAAAAGTATTCTAGAGAATGACTGCAGGAATGAACAATGCCGATGTTTGTATGAAGAGGGCATATGCTTAACAGAAGCCAACACAGTCGGCCATGCAGCACAGAACATAGATAAGCCACATAACAAGAGCCATTTGAAGACAGAGGAAGCAGAGAACACTAAGAATCAATTCAAATCCTTCAAGAAGTCAAGACCAGACAAATAAAAGACACACTGTGCTTGAGTCACTGCTGGTGGCACATTTGCTCTTTGGTGACGTCATGTCCAGCCGGTGCTGCTGGAATCTCTCAAGGCATGGAAGGGGCCCCTTCTTTTCAATGAGTATGATACTGTGTTTCGGCCCCTGAGGAATCACTATTCAGGGACGTGATGGATGTCTATAGTAAGCTGATTCACTGAGAACACACGGAAAGGCATATCTAGAGCGGGAATTATGGGTAACAGAGCACTCATGAGAGATGGTCTGGGCTGAGTGGTTACAGGCTCGAAATCGCAAATGGTCTAATGTTATTTGTGTTGGACAGCGTAACCTTAATTACTACGCATTTGGAATCCACAGCTAAACATCTACAATAGTCTTGTGCACAGAATATAGAATTGATTCATACTCATCTATACATATTTATTAGAACCATCAATTATTCCAACTGCAATTAACTATAATTAATCAAAGAATTAATCAAAGCAATAAAAAAGCAATTAATCATTCCCCCGATGAATGTTCCTAATATTAAAATGTTTTTTGCGAGTCTGCAGTTAGCAATTTTATGAAACATTCACATACATGACGCAACAGTCAGTTTGGCAGAGACTTAAAAAAAAAAATTGTAGACTACACAAAACAAAAGCTTAACAGAGAGCAGCTGAATGAAACTAAATGCACAAGTCTTGAGATGCATTTTTTTAAAAATGTACCGAGTAACATCTTAAATATCACTTAAAGAACAATAAAAAGACAATACACAGCATCTCACGCTTAAAGTCATGGCTTGTCGTTAATAAACAGTTTAATGAAAGTACAATCAAACTGGCTGGTTCAGATTCTACATGGCTGAGCTTAATGAGCCAACATCTCAGACGATCAGAATCCAGAACCAAACGTTAAGGTTTGCAAGACCAACTCCTGCCAACTGAACCGGGGGTCTACTAAAAAAAACAAAAAAAACACTTCCTTCATATATACCATGCTCCTCATTACACTGCCACAATTAAGCAGCTATTATGAAAAACCTCAAACCACATGCTTTATGTAAACTGTCCGTTCAGCTCTAATTAACAAACTCAGTAAGAGCAGTAAGCATCAATGGGGTTTTATAGACATTTCATGGTTTAGGAGGCAGGCTCCATGGTTACATGCATGAACATCAACACTGGAAATAATCCTGAATTGTTTCAGGAAGACTTAATGAACCCAAACTGATAGAGATGTTAAATCATTATAAGCAGCCGCTAATAACTTCACTGGCTCATTAAAAAGGCCTCTGTCTCCTGGCAAAGGTAGCTAATTGTTTAGTCATCTATGCTCATTAAGTGACCTATTATGGCTAAAATCTTCAACAACAAGTGGAGGACCAAAAGAAACTCCATAATCTTTTACCTTACATCAAAACAAGAGTGAATTTGACTTCCTCAATAAACCCTGAAAACAGCTTGGGTGTACACAAACCACTGACGCCTAGTAGTGAAATGGAGAGCACGTAATTAGTTAAATGGCCAACAACTGCAGCCCATGTGCCCTTTCACCTTATTAAAGAGAACTGAGGTGTAAATCTTATTATAGCACCATGAACCACCCGAGTCCCACAAGGGAAACTTGTAGCATTGGGTTTGTATTTGTGATGTAGCAACGTTTATCCATACACACCCAAAACAATTTCTTAGATAGCTTGTAAGCCATTTTGTAAGTAAGCTAAATTAGCATCCATGCTAGTTAACTAGTTGTGAACTGTTGGTTCATCATATAGCTAGTCAATCCACCTGGGGTACAGCACATTGCATATTGAAAAATATCTCCAGAAAACAGGGACAATCGCCTATAACCCAGTGTGAATCCAAACCCTCATTAAAATGTAACAGTTCCGTAACCATGTAAGGGTATTATGTGCTACAGATAAAGGCCTGTTCATTTTTTAATTAAACTAATTGAAATTCAGTGTGTTTGTCGCTACTTGGCATTTTAAGAATTTGTTCTGGGTTTCAGATAGGATCTAACACATCTATAAGATATTCCTAACACCAATATGAGCAAAGCTTGTACAGTGAAAGGTAATATTAGTCAAAAAATGCTTTCAGGCTTAGTGTATCACAGGGATTTAATGAAAGGGCTTTATGTGACGGTATCAAAAGAACTGCTTAGACCACAGAAAGTCTCAATGGCTATAGAATTTGAACATTTCCCTCAAGGGTGAAATAAAAACAAGAGTCACGTCTCAGAACAGATGCCACTGGCTGAGAAATGGACAGATGTGGGAGGGGGATTTCAAACCTGTTTAAAAACCTCATAATGTTTTTACAGTACACTGCCTGTTTAACAGGATTATTTCAGCAAACTTTTCTGTATGGGTTCCTGTAGCTCAATTGGTAGAGCATTGCAACTGCAGCGCAAAGGTTTGGGTTCGATTCTGAGGAGAAACACAAAACACATACGGATTAAAAATTTATGCATTAAATGTACTGTAAGTCACTTTTAATAAAAGCATCTGCAAAATGCAAAAGTACAAACAGCTAAGCTAATAATACAGCTAACAAAGCGTTACATTGTTGGCAATCCATAATATTTTGTTACAGCCATGATACCTCAAAATGTTGCTATCACAGTGTCAAACATCTCAAATTTAGCGAATCAGGAGTGACTCCTGTATCCCGTACATACACAGAACAATACCAGTTGTTTATCAGCTCCAATAGGGTGACTAAACTAAATCAATACCCTATGGTCTGGTCTATCTGATCAGCCACTTGATCAAACCAGTCTGTGCCAGCTAATAACCATGAACAACCAGCTAGAAATGACTCGATTATGTAGTGATTCAAAATACATGGCTTGCTAACATACTGGTATGTAACATTGTACCCACAACAATTGCTGAAACCAAACCGGACTAAAATAATGAAAATATAATAAATACACCCCTGAACAAACAGCTGAAAATTTGCGCTACACTACACAAGCCTCACTGGACTTTCATAATAAAACTGTAGGATCACTGACAGAGATGACAGCATCCGATATGTTCCACTGTCTGCACACCAACAGAAACAAACATTCTGGACCAATTATATGAAAACACAGTCTGGAACAAGCATGAGGTTTCTCTCCTGGGCCTTATTTGAGCTTTAGGACAGCCTAGAAAGGTTAAGGGAACAAAAACAGACACATCTTTGACAAAAGCTCATCTACCAAGTAGAGCACACAGCCCCAGTCCCCATGGACACAGGTTCCTCTAATCTTTCTCTTAGATACAACATTCCCGTATAATCTAGTCCAAAGCTACATGGAGGGCCAGGAAATTAAATCAATGCTCTGTTCTGTCTTTCCATGCTGGGCTCCATTAGCATTACCGCCACAGATGTTGCTTGAATCTGATTTATGATCGAACCAGCCCAAGATCGCCACAGACGGGACTCTGAGCTTAATAACTGAATGCAGGGAACGTTTTGCACTTTGGTGATTCTTCGCAACAATTTATTAGCATCATTTATCAAAAGATGTGACTGCGGTAAAATGTTTTATTAGTGCCGGTATTAAACAGAATGACAGAATATATATCATGACAACTGCCATCAGTACTGCTTTTCATAGCTGAATCAGTGAATACGCAGAATCAGAGATTGTTAGTGACTGTTATCATTGATATCGTTACATTTAAATACACAATCAGTGGGTTGATGACAAAGATTTACTTGTCATTCAATATTAGTTGGTAATTAGTTGGTAAAGGATTGACAGTCACATCCAACCTAAAAACAACTAATTTGCAAGGTGACAATTTTGAATGAATTCATACAATGCGAATTGTACAAAAATATACGTTTATTAGTTAAAACCATGATCCAACCCTAAACTTAATCTCTGAGGCAAAAGCAAATCATACTATATTGATCTGACGAATTGCCATAAGATTGTGAAGTCACATCATTCTATGATTACCCGATACCGTCATGACCTTACAAGGGTTTTTTCTGGAAAGCTAACATCGGTCAAATCGCTACATTACTAAAATTACAAAAGACAAATGTATTTTTGAAAGGCTGGATTCTGTTACATTAACAATCAATAGTTTTTCATAACGACTAAAATGAAATTTCAGGACAGTACCAAATGATACTGATAAATATTAAAATCTCTTTAAAAAATTACCTATAAACTCACTCCATGTAATAAGACAGATGGCCACATTCAAAACGACACTGTTTTCCAGTCACATATGCTTCTGCCAGGCAATTTAGTTTAGCATCTTACAAATATCCATTCAAATAAGTCCTTAATGGATTGAGGACTTAAACGCATAATATAATTGTATAGAATTACTCCTTATACACCAGTGAAACCGTATGCTGTAATCTATTGTCTCCTCTTCATTAAACTTTGCTGGCTAAAGCTGTTTTCACTAGTGTGAAGCTAAGGTTGCCTGCACATCTGTGAGGCAGCTGTTGCCAGCCACGGTTTAGAGGTTACTAGGTTAGTGCAGAACCTTCTGGAAAAAAGCCATCTAATCCCTGCTGCGAAGATTCCCTGGAAAATTAAACCTCAGTGCTCTACATTGCGTTCCTGGCTAAAAAAGGGCCACTCCTTCCTGCCCCACCCCCTCAAAGGACAGCAAATTATTAGTGATGCTTTCCTATGGGACACAGTGAGTATGTGTGTGTGTGTGGATACAGTTGGGGTGTTTGGAATGGGTAGTAATTCAATTAGTCTCTAAGCTGAGCTCACAAGCTAACAGCCATGAAGGGAATCAGATATGTCTGTCCACACATGGCCAAGCATGCCACGGCCCACATCCAAAATATTTTAGCAATAACGGCACATGTACATGTACAGTCTCTGCTTTCAAAAGACTTTCTTCAAGCCAGTTCGCCCTTTACTTAGAAGTATCTCCAAACAAACATCATGTTGTTGGGCGGCCTTTACTCCAACTTATGACATAACCCAAATGTGCTATTTTTAAGCTATTCAAATGCTGCCGCTGACACCGCCAAGACAACACTAAGAATCTTTCCCATTTTTAGTCAAACGTATGGCTCTCGTAAAACGGCCCCCCTGCCCCCAACCCCCTTGATTAATCCAATCCAGATCTCTGTTTACATGATGGCCCCATAATTCACTTCAGCCTCGCTACCCTGGCAACAAAGAAATCAAATTAAATTGTAAATACAGCACGTATTTCCATTGGTTTATTTTGCTCCTTCCCAGCTGACAGTTTACTTGCAAACAGCAGTAAACCTGGCAGCCATTTAATCAATGCATCTATAATTCTGTCTGTAGCTCTGATCCGGAATCAGTGATAAGGAAATTAACTCCAGCTGTGACTGCTAGATTAATAATAGGTAAATGTGGTCACTTCTAAAGAGGCCATGCCCATCTTATAGACTTATTTTTCTTTGAAGTTCACTTATAATATTATATTAGGATGTAATGAAGGTCTGACACAATTAAACAGGCTGTTTAACTCTAAATCAGTTGTTTAACTGATGCCATTTTTGGATAAGGGTCAACACAGTCAGAAGACCCTTCGGTGGAGATGATATGGGCATGGCTCCTTAGGGTCCATCGAATTCAGAAAATGAGCCCTCCGTTGGGTAAACACAAGCCTGGCATAAGATGGGCCGCCCCAGCTGCTTCGACAGCGCAGACAGCAGATGGTGAAGGTGGCTGAGGCTTAATACTGTATCATTTTGAACACTGTATTTTCATTAGGGTTGTACAAGCAAGACAGATAGAGATAAACGAGTAAGAAATAAAATGTTATAATTCCTTCTTGTATATAAATGAAGCATGCATTCTTCATTAAATGTGAGAAAGCTGCAGGCATTTCATTCAGTAGTCTATTTAAGGGCCACTAACACGTGCTAATCTCACAGCCTGGCTGTACCAGATCGTCAGCTGTGGTGGGTTCATGCCAGTATCTCTTCAAAAGACTCATACTTTCATGATCTCCGGCAACACTGTCTTCTCCGCTTCCATGTGTTGGGTAAACAGAGCTGCTAAAATGCATGGGGGGACTCGGGAAGACATGGATGCGTCCTTAATACCTAGGGCCTGATAATCAGGCTATACTATAAAGTAGGGACCCTAGAAGACCCCAGCAGTACATATACTGGACGTCTCCTTTACCTGACACGCCTGTTTCAGGTCTAAAATCAATTGTGTTTGATTAGAAAGACACTCTAAATGAATTCTTCAGGGGGCCTCCAGTAATCTCTGCTTTATGGTGCTCAACAGGCCCTAAGGATTCCACAGCAATTCTGTAACATAACAAGCATTGCACTGACAGGGTCTAGATCTGTCCTGTTAAATATTCCTTTTGATTTTACGTTTTCTTTTAACTTTATCATGCAACGGGGCTTCATTTGAAGAGGAATGAGATGGAAGCTGGCAAATGAGATACAGAGTTCGGCTCGTGGCATTTACCATAGGATCTTTAAAAATGTATGCTGTGCATAAAATATTTTAATGAATAAAATACAATGACACATTATTATTATGGATACCAGAACCTGGTCTCACAGACAGACTTTTAAATATCAGCAGAAAGTCTGGTTCACTTACTTTAACTAGCTGTCAAAAACTGTCCACTCACAGAGGAGACCCTCTGTCTGACTAGTTCGCTAAAACTAACCAACCAACCACAGCTTTTTTAGATGACTTTAAGTAAATGCAGTACATACAATATGTGAGGTAAATGGTCCATGGTCTTGTTTTCCGATGCTGAAAACAACACTGCGCTCTTAATAAACATTCAGATAAAGTGTATTTATATATTCCAGCCAATGGCAATGCTATACGAGTGTAGACAGCTGTTTATCTTATACCTTCTGACAGGTTTTCGGTTATTAACTTTCAACCCCACCCACCCCCCTCTCTGTTATGTGAATTTATATTGGAGTGGTAGGTGGTGGGGGGGTGTAATCACCTGAGTCATGTCTAAGCCTGCGCCACTGCATGCTGCAAGCCCCACCTGTCAACATTTTCCATCTCTCTTTCATGCATTATTGCATTATATAAGCCTGCGAGCGTGTGATCCATTCTTTTGTCTGCTAAACAACAGCCCCTACCCTTTCGCTCTCCACCCATTGTATTAGAAACTGAATTTCTGCTCATTTAGCCTGCTGCTTTGGTACATGTTAGCACTTATGTCCTTTTGTGATCATACAGCATGCATTTATCTGCCCCTGATATTAACACACTCATTTGGCTCAGTGAATTATAGCACCTCGTGTTCTCCCGCCATTAATAAAGACACCTTTTCCTCTGCATTCACGAGCTGCTCTCTCGAGAGACCAACTCTTGTACGCAATATAAATAGGCAGAGCACAAATACTGGGTGCTTTAATGAGCAGGGCATTATATATTAAACACAAGAGGGAAAAAAAACAGCTGGACGTAATTGCAAAGCCACAGAGGGAAAAATAAAGTAGTATATTGGCTCACAATGAAGTCTGAATGTGTTGGGCTAACAAGACAGTTTAATAGTTAAAGAAATCTATGGCCAAATATGGGCAAAAACTGCTTTGCGTTATGGCAGCGCAAATCTTTTAGATTTGAACTGTAATTGAATTACAGAAGTACTTCTGTCATATATTTCCTTAGCAGTATTCTTTAGGCTTATTTCTATAGCCCTATTTATAACCTTCACAGGTTGAATTAGATCAAATTTACTATCATATAATAAAATCTCAACCTGTTATGATTCGACTGAAAGCACACAGTGAACGAGGAAGTGGCAATCGAATGACTGCAGGAACATGGAAGACTGTACACGCCTATTAAATGTTCTGTAATACGATGCAGTGCCATTCTATCTGACACAATAGCACCTCAAAGGCACCTCACTCATCACTGTTCTGTGGTCGACCTTCTGTAATGATAAACGTCCTCCACCCTGCTCTTTATAAAGAGCACAAACACACAGACTGACACATACACGCAAACATCTCTGTACCTTCTCACATGGAGACCTAAGTGCCTGGATAATAGGGAAGGGATGGGAAAAGTAGAAGAATGGGATAAGATGGGAGAAGACAGGATAGATAAACAAAAGGGATGAGAGAGGATCGCCCTCTTCATTAAGTGTGCCGAAACATACACATGCAAACCGTTGTGTATCTAGCCCTTGGACACCAGGGTAGCTGTCTTCTGCTATTTCTTGTTCCCAGGCATGATGTCTTTATCTTTTAGAGGCAAATCATAAGTACACTGTGAAGGTAAGAGTCCTTGGAGATAGTGACATTATCTTTTCCCCCACCCTCTCGCGTGTGGCGTATCGGCCTGCTAATTGCTTAGGCGATTAGACCAGACAGTTAAAGTAGAGGGTAATGAAAGAGCTCATGTGTGGAATTAAACAGACTGTGCAGCGAGATCGTCCATGCAGCACTACTTATCAGAAAACACAGTGACCAAAGAGCTTGTGAGGCCAGCCATTCTCTAATATGAACCCTGTCATGTCACTCACATGGAGTCTATTTCAATACTGTCTATACAGGGTACAAAACCTCACAATGACCTTCTGACAAGATCGATGATGATGCATTATGCTAACCTAATATGACAACTTTTCTTCAACCCTTCTCAGTAAACTGTGTGTGCTTTAGGTGAAAGCATGGTATGCTTGTGTATCCCTTATTAGAGGAGAGAAAAGAAAAGAAAAGGAGAAGAACAGAGGAGATGAAAGAAGAGAGTAGAGGAGAAAACAGGAAAGGAGAGAAGAGAGAAAAGGAAAGGAGAAAGAAAAGGAAAAGAGTATAGGAGAAGAAATGAAGGGAAGGGAAAAGGAGAGGAAGGGCAAAGAGAGGAAGAGGAAAAAGGGAGTAGAGGAGATGAAGGGAAAAGAGAACAGAGGAGATAAGAGAAGAGAGGTGAAGGGATAAAAGGGGAAATGACAGAAGAGGAAAGGAAAAGAGAGGAGGGGAAGCAAGGCGAGGAAGTGAAAGGAAAGAAAAAAGGAAATGGAAAAGAAAAGGGCACACAGTGTAAAATGAAGACAGGCTGAGGAAGAGGTTACAGATGTTGTTGCTGGATCAGCAACATGTCAGAGAGGAGCTCAGCAGAGCACAGCAGTATTCCCAGCAGTAAACACAAAGCAGCCGTGACATCTTCACTAGACACTGACAAGGACATTGATGAGGCAGGTGATAGCTGTTTGTGATTTTCTTAAGACCCTTTAAATGCACTTACCGGATCCTGAATCCTTCTTTTACTGCTTCCGGAGTTATATGACCAAAATTGCCACTCATTCAAAAATCACTGTACAGCGATGAGTAACTTCTGTTACTGTTTAAAAGAATAATGCCGCTGCAATGCAGACTGTTTGTTAGAAATATCGGCTTCAGATCGATTTATTGTGCTGTCTTGGCTTCAGTCTGAATGAACTGTGCAGTGAGCAATCTCTTAAGTAATCTTGTCATTAACCTGCATTTTCAGAGGGGTCGGCATGCCAAGCGGGGCCGTCTGTGTGCTGATTGGTGGGGCAATCCCATCCAGCCTGGCCCCGGGAGAGCCCAATGCTAATTCTCTTAATGGACTGGAGTCGTGGTGACACTGCCAAAAGTACAGTGGGCAGGCACGCCGTCTCGCTGTCTTAGCTGGAGAGAACAGAAGGAGCTGAGGGATGCTGCTTGATTCAGAGAGGATGTGGCATGTGCTTTCTGGGTAATTTAAAGCTGCAGTGTGGCATTTCTGCACCACTAGTGGCATCGAACGGAACTGCAAAGACTTTTTTTTACATTTTATGAATATAAAAGATAATTTGCCTGTGTTACAATTGGCGCTAGGATGCTAGGGCTTTGCTATGCTATTGAAGAGCTCTGACTACATGCTAGGTGATTGCTAACTAGCCAAACATGCAGTATCAACTTACTTTACATGTTTAGTTGTTTTAATATTTTATGAACAAATATCTTAAGAAAACAGGTTATCCTCAGAAAACAAGTTATCCTAACTTTTTTCTAAAGTTATCTAAAAAAAACAAGGAAGGAATTACAGAACATGTTGACACTGTGGGCTTCCCTTTATTTGGAAACAGCCATTATTTTTGCAATTTCATTTGGTGTCACTCAAATCAACTGTATAAGATGGCTGTATGCAGGTGAAATCACTGATATCATAAGTAGCATTCCCAAGATATTTTTCCAGTTTCCAAGACAATGCTAGGAATATGGTTGATCAAACATTGCCAAAATGCCAAAATGTGTGACAGACACCCACATAAACAACTCCTGATTGAATCAAACAGCTTAAAATAGATGAGACTTAACTCAAGGTTTTCCTGTTTCATAGAAGTTAATTTCCACACTGTGTGAACATCAGCCTGAGGAAACAGACTACTGCCCTTTCCACAATGGCCTTGGTGCCCACAAGACCATATCTCATGATCTTTAACAGAAAATTCATGAAAAGATGAAGAGCAAGCCTTTTTTCTCAAAGCTGTTTACCAGAGTCTCCTTAATACAATAACAATCTAAAATGCCATGGCATGAAAATCCATCAACAAAACCAAGAGCGTGTATCTTTATCCTGGGTCTACTACCAGTATGCAACCGCTGACCCCTGGGCTAAGGGCACAAAGGCTGCACAAAGAGTCGACCCCTAGGTCAAAACAGTTTACAAGGGTCAATATTTGTAATTGCTGTCTTTCTCCAGGGAACAACAAGGTCAGTAAATGATATGTCTGCCTGTCTGCCTGATTCAAAATTATAAACGCACTGACCTCTGGTTTCATATCAATATACTGTAGAATATTTTTTTCCTGAACCAAGGAACTAGAATTTACCACATTACATTCTATTCTATTATTAGTTTACTATGAAAAAAACTCAAAAATTGCTTACAGGAAATAAAGGGCAAAAATGGACATTTTCAATTTTCAGTTTTATCTTTACTGTGTAAGATACATCTGGGAATATGATACTTTGAAAGCAATAAAAAAATAAAACAAATAATAAACCAACACTCCCTATACTCAAAAACATGATACATTTAATGCAATTGGACCAAGGATAGCTTATGTGATTTTTTTTAGATGCACTACATTGTACTACATTGAGAGCTGAGTAGAGGGAAATGGTTGTAGTTATGTTGTAAAAATAGTTAACAGTTAGGTCTATGTATCCAACATTGAATAAAAGTGTGACTTGCTATATTACTGTTATAATGTTTATACTGCCACAACTTTATACATATAACTGGAAACATGATGATCTCAGTTGGGTCAGATATCAACTGTTTGTCCCAACAATGACATAAAAGGAAATGAATAATTTATCCCACACTCTGTGCAGTACAGACATGAATCATACCTAAAATCATGAGGCTTATTGGGAAGAGATGTTCTATTGCTTCTCTATGCAACTATTGACTTAAATTGTCTATGAATATTGACTATGTAAATCTCATTTCCAGTGCATTAAATTGAACCTGGTGCGAGCAGTGATATGTTTGACCAAGAGAAAAGACATGCAGGTACTACAAGACCCTTACCAGAAGTTCATCTTGAAGTCTTTTGTTATGCTTCTACATGTTCTTCAGCATATAGCTACATCCATGGCAGACAATGATGACGACAAAGATGTGGTAACTGCAGTCCATACAATAGCAAACAATAACCTCCTCATTTTCTGCACTAATTTCCTCACCAATATCTTAAATAAAGACCTAATCATCATTATCAACATTTGTCAACAATCATCACAGAATTACTTTGATGATGTTAGTCAGCAGCAACCCTCAGATGAAAAGCCTCTGTGCTAAAGCTCCTGGCAACTGTTTGTTACTGCATTCATTCCAGACATGATCAAACAGTGACTTCCTTGACCGACCCATTCCTGAACGCCCCATGCACCCCGAGAGGTAACCCAGCAACACACCACAACACGGCTACACTGATAGCGCCAACCAAATCACAGAGTACCGCCCACGCACCAGGACACACTCTGTTGGTCCTCTCTTTATTTTGCTTATACTTCCGATCCTGGACGAACCCCCATGGAATGACCCCAGCTGTGAGGAGAGGTGAAAGGAAATGGAGTGCTGGAAAATGTGAATGAGGGGGAGAGAATTATTCCAACAATAAGAACCACACCCCCACTCCTCCACCACCTAGTGCTGTACATGTCTGTCGTGCATGGTTTATCTGGAAAAATATACTGGGCAATAAAGAAAAAAATAAGTGGAGGTGTGGTCCTTGAGCAAATGCACTCATGGGAAAGTGTGGGCAGATTCTGTGTTCTTGACTGTGATGAGTGTTGGCATGCCACTACAGCTAATGGGTTTACAGTAGGGCACTGTAAATACCCTGATGTACTCTGCCTTCAGGCATTATTTATTCAGTAGCAACATTTTCTGAGTTTGCACTCACATCAATGCAAGTGCATGTATAAAACAAACATAAACACTAGGAAAAGTACTTATTTTCAAAAATGACTATTCCGTGTCTGACTGATAACTGATGTGGTTGGTCTTATGGAAGCCCTGTGCAATTCAAATCTACAAAACTCAGACTAGACACATTTCTTAGGGCATTACTAAGACACATTCATGCATTAAAAAGCAACTGGGCAGAACACTGTGGAATAAAATAAATGCATGGGTGTCAAGGCAAATATTTAAAAATATATTTTATGCTAGGTATATATACCATTTATATACAATCGTAAAATGCACTCACAGTGCAAGACACTGACAAACACAGCATGATGCAACACAACAACCAAGGAATTTTGTTTGTACATTGTGCAACCCTAAACAAAATTATGCAGAGTGAATAACCTCAACTAAAACAGATCATTGTACAAAAGATAACAGATCTGTCAGACCTGCAGATAATGAACAATACCAAGAAAAATGTTCATAGCAGGTGATAAGTCTAATATTATTCTTTAAGTATGTGAATGTGTTATACAAACACTAATTTTAACAGGCATAGCAGTGAATTAAAGATGCAGTTTCTTGAGAGGGTTTCAACAAACTAAAGCCCAATGCCATCGTGCCCATCCCTAATAAATACACAGCACACCCCTGCCATTGTCCACCATTCCATCCATTCAAATCTCTAGAGAACCACTTCTGACAAAACCTCCATCCACACCCAAAATATTTACAAAAGGAGCTCACCCAGAGAAGGAACCACTCAACAAGGAGAATCACATGGATAAACCCAATTAACGCTCCTCTGTTCAGCCCCAACAGCCTCATTGGGAACAAAAGATACAGCACACTAGATTTCTCCTTTTATCTACTGGCCTGTAAATGAGTTTTAACCGTTTGGAGGGTAGTCTAGACCAATGCTTGCAATTAAAGCATCGAAAGGAGTTAAATGACCTAAAAATCAGTCTTTAGTGACTGAAATGTATTAGCCAATATTTGGCCATTTCGGGAATATCTGCATTAGGTGATAACTGTGCACTTATGCCCACTTGGCTCATTAACGTAAGTGGTTATTTGGTGCAGTATCAATTCTAAAATGTACAAAATCCTTATCTTTGTATAATTCCTGTTTATACAATGAATTTTGTAAATGCAACAAGTGTTCTTTAAATTCAGCAATGTTGTGTACATCTCATTTGCCATCACTAAGCAACATCCCATTATATTTATCTGAACTATACTGATCAACTATACTGATCTGGAATTATAGACTTTAGAATAACATTCCTAAATTATGCACAATACGACAAGGGACATTTTTGAGAAAAGTAAATAGTGTCATTTCTGATATCATGTTGTCTTTATGGTTAATGTTATAGTAGTAACTGTGGGAGGAAAAACAAGCTTTACCCAATACTTGGATGAACTGATCCAGCAGTGACATAGAGAACCCAAAGTTAACCAATGCTCAACTTTAAAGGCATATATTATGGAAAAAATTGTTCATGCATATTTTAGGACAAAACACCATACCGATTCTCTCCGCTGACTACTAAGTCATGAACCCTTTTGTCTCCCGGTCCACCGACTAAACATTTCCTGAAGAATTCCAACCAGGCCTGTTATTCTTGGAGATGAAACAGCGGCAACAGCAAAAAGAAGGAAATCACTTTCTAATTGATTTGCAGAGGGAAAGGGAGAGTCTGTCTGGTTAATGCAAAACAGCATATCATTTATAGCCATTAGAGCTTTTGAATCATGTTTAAGGAAAATTACAAGCTGTTATAGGACATAACACTATCCGACCATCAACGTCCTCAAAGACATTGACCTACTAAATACAGTATTACTTAGCACACTGTTGCATTTATAACGATGACACACAATTTACAGAAAAAAATGGCTACCTTTATCAGATCACTTGATTTAGTATTGCTTTTCATAATGTTTGATGGGGCCTTCCTAACATACAAATTAACAAGAAACCAAAGCATATGAATTCAGACAGATAATATGCAAAGCAAATCAACTCGAAATCAACTACAGCCACATCTTCCATGGCCTATTAAGATGGGAACTAATTACCCAGAATCAATTCCAGAAGTGAGTGAATCAAATTGATTCAATTAGTCTAATGAACCATATGCAATAAACATTACATTCAAAAGACTCAGAAAGCAGGCGCAGTGTAGCCCTACAGATAATGTTTCAAAATGTTCAATTTGGCAGCCAGCTCTATCTGTCTACCACCAGTATCTTCCCAGCGTGCCAAAGAAAATCAGGTTCTAATGGAATACTTATAATGGAATCCTGGAATTCTTTAAGCTTCTGGAAGTTATAGAGGGTTTTAAAGGGAAACACCACCCAAAAAAGTCCAAGGTGCTCTTCTCCACGTGATGAATTTACATATGGTTTAAATAAATGATTGATTTTTTATCCTGGGCTAAACCCTTATACTCAACCATATGACATAACTTTAAGATTTGACATCATTAGCACCTTACTAACGCCTAAGCACTCAAGTACAGGCCTATTTAAGAGTATTAGCATAGGCTTTAAAAGGGCCCAACAGTCAAACAATGACCTCCTGCCTTTTAACAATTTAAATTTTAGAGGACATCCTTGCACTAACAGAACTGCTAATAACCCAAGTCATAATGGCCCTGCGTAATCCAAAGCCATTTTCATAATGGCCTCCTTAACAGCAGGCTTGTGATCCAGCAAAAAAACATTCAGCAAGCATGATTTTAATTACACCCTCTCTGTGAAAATACATGGGGGGGTACAATGAGAGGTAAGCTGATATGACTCACATTAATTACCCGATCAAATTACATCACTGGCTTTTGAGAAGTCTGGACAGAGTTGGTTGCTTCTACAGGTTTTTACAGCATCTTGAAAGTGCGGAGTGCTTTGTCTCAGTCGATCAATACATTATTGACGGAGCATCGCTAGATTCGTTAGTGAGATTAAGAGGAGAGGTTCGCATTTAGCATTCATGCAGTGCGAGTTCCAATTCATTTGAATCTTGAATCACGCCCATTATGTGAATTGAACCGTCGCTTCTAACGTTTAAAAACCCGCAATGTTGCTGAAGTGTCCATAATTAAAAGCATGAGGTCACCGGCAGGAAGGAATATATTCAGCAGTAAACCAAGCGCAGCTGCTCTGAGCTCGCATTTCTCTATGGCCGGCAGAATAAGAAAGTCTGGGCCTGAAATCAACACCTGCCAAGTGCCAAAAGTGGGTAAATTTGCTATTTGGCCAATGAATTCCACAGTGTCCAGGTTACATCTTTAGTGTCCTATGATTCCATACAATTCGAATGCTGTCTTCAAAATAAGTCTATATTTTACACTGTGTTTTTTTCTATGTCCATGCTGTTTATTCTTGTTTTGTCCTCTGCTAATACATTGGGTCATTAGTGCCTTAGATTGTATCAGATGTAGTTGGCAGGCAAAAAGCTGCATCCCAGATTGCAACACTTATTAAGACGAGAGCTAATTATATCCACACATATGGGCTATACAGCTAGAGGAAAGCAGGTGTTAGCTGTATATGCTCTTTAATACGGAAACAATTTTGAAAGTTTCTATCTTGCATAAGACTACAGTTTAGCATCAGAAAGCATTACCAACTATAATTTTAATTAGGACTGCAAAATTATAACAAAAACATAGAAACATAACTGTTGATTATTTTCCTTGATGTTGTAATTGCAGTTATTAATACAGCCATGTGAATGCCTTAAAATTTACCAAAATTATGTCAAGCATCTTTAAATACGGTTTTATCAGAACATGGTTCTGACAAAGGAACAGCAGGGTGTCAGAATAAGCAGGTCATAACTGATGCAAATAATGAGCAATAACCTTTATCATCAAGCTTTCTCTCTATTAATCATGCATTTTAATTCCTACGGTGCCCTTTCATCAACAAATCACACTTTCTTCCTTACGGATCAAGTCAAGTCAGAGTAGCAAAGGACTTTTTACTGGTCAAACCTAATGGATCAGAGGTCAGGATGTAACCAATAAGACAGCATGCAAAATCAAGTCAGGCCTTCAATAAAGACCGAATCGTTGAAACATCCATATATATGATTCACAAATCTGACTATGGAGGGGGTCCACTAATTTTTATACCTTTAATGCACCAGGCTATAATACAGCCATCATCAAAACTAGGCAATTACTCTAAAAAAAAAAGGCCCTAATGTATGCTTTCATACATTACAGATCCTTTGGTTTCATACTCAAATGCCAAATTTCTGTCTCGTTTCAACTAATTACTTTAATTACATTGGCATTGTCAGCCAGTGGTTTTGTCATTTATATAAAACCATGCATCTCCTTGGGAATAAAAACAGAGGTCATTTTCCTGACCTCACATGACTGCTACAAAGCCCAGTGCACAGCACTACGAAACATCCTTTTTTCCTGTGAAACAGCAGCGCTAATTTCCTTTTCCGTGCTGTAGTGACAACGACAGCACACTTATTGTTTAAACGTTGTAATGCATTAACACGTTAATACAGGTCAACTCATCTGTGTTCCATTTTTAGAAGACAACTAGAGCCGGTAGCACTAAAGGCATGATTGATTTAGGATGCTAGTAGATTATTAAAACTAGGCCAAAGTGCATATTATCTGTGCCACAGTCATATTGCATGCAGCGACGCATTCGGTGCAACACTGCTTATATGCATGTGGCAGTTATGATAAATGAAGGAAATGCTTTTTCCTATTGCATTTAAAGTTTATTGATCAAACCTACTTTGCCAAGTAGGACAGCATCCCTGTTGGTCTTAAAACATCATTTCAGTTGGGGTTCGAGCTTAAACACCATTCTATCATTGTGAGTAGGCTAGGGATAGGACTATATTTGGATTACTGGAATATTGTTCCCAGACCAACACGACACAAGGTGTTGACGCAGAACAATCACGATCATTGTGGATCTGTGCTCAGAGCCCCATTTTAAAAATATAAGGCGTATTATGCACTAATGCATCAATGTAATGGCTTGCATTGTATGAGTAACGATTATTCTCGCTTCAATATACTGATATATATTGCTCAAGCATTTATACACGCAAGCTATCATGCCTTTGAAACACATTATAGGTTGCAAGGGGTGTGGCACAACGCTGAGGAAAACGGGGAATTCTTCAAAGAGCTTGAACTTTCATATGCATGGATATAACTTCCATATATTTCATAAATCCATTTGCGTCTTATTACCCAAGACAAAAATCCATTTCTGCATATTATCTGTCGACAAGACGGCTGTTAAAGTGCAAATGACCGTGTGGCGCTCAGATCTAAATACTGTCGCTACAAAATACTTGAACTCTAAAGCAAGTAAGACTGGATTATGTTATAGGGACGAATGCATCTGTATTGGGGGTTCAACGGTTCATCTTTCAGATCTGCTCGCTGTCCAGTTTTCCCGTGAGAAATGGCTTATCTTGGTACATGTCAATGTCTCCAGAAGATAAATGTTAGTTTGCTCAAATGTTGTAATGATACTGCGATCAACCAACTACTGGACTCGTTTGACGGGTTAATAAATGGGAACTAGGTGCAATTAATTTGCAAATGGCCAAAGGTGATTTTTCTTGATGCAAAATTACAGCTAAGCCACACATCGCTCATAAATAAAGAGATTGTTTATCTATGCCGTTCTCTACTAAATGTTAAAGAGAATCACTATTATAACTGCATATAAGGCATTCGGTTACGCCTTCATCAGGAGTTAGCCAACATGCAGATGAAGAGATGTAGAGATATACGCGAGATATATAGATATAAGCTATCGTACATACCATTAAAATATGGCGGCGTCAGATTTCGCCCTTCTGAAACGACCCCTTGCAGGGGCTACAGAGTATCTTAGTAATTTGCAAACAGCTTGCGTTGACACTATGCATGTAAATAGGCGGTGTAATTTCCAAAGCAATCCATCCATCCAGCACTGGGGAAAGGGAGGCTACGCGACCCCGTTTCTTCTATTCCTCGATGTCAAGGCGATGTGGGACTTCATGCATCCCAAAATTACCGTGACTTCCAGCAATATATCCAGAAAGGCAAAACTGTGTCGTGCAACTCAAACGCACACAGAATAGCTGAAAATTATATATGAATTTAGATTATCTATTAAATCAACAGGCAAAATGCGATAGATAATTCGCATCGAGCTTTAAAAACGGGATGCATTTACGCTTACGTGCACTGAAGAATTGAGAATCAATTCAAATTCAATGACAGATCGCTGAATTCACACACACAGCACGCCGCGCGAGAATCAACACCGCCCATTCATTCGACTCCATCAAAACGCGTCCACCGTAAATCAACGCCGAAGCGCCCTGAACTCCTAACGAAAGAGGAAGTGCGCACGAGCGTCGTGAAGTAGTTTTGAAAACGAGTCATTTGCAAACAAAACGCGGAATATAACGTGAAGTCCTACCTGAAACGCAGCACGCGCTCTCGTACGGCGCGAGGGATGAGTTGATTTAGAGGCAGCGAGAGCGGAGCTGCGGTCCTGCCTCCGGAACGCGAAGCCCCGCCCCTCTTGTTACGAGGTCCCCCGTCGAGGCAATAATAGTATGTTGAGGTAAGTGATACGAACGTTAAACTAATGTTTGGTGTATTGTGGACAACACTTATTTATAATTCTCACATTAGACATAGAGTAAAATAAACTGTGCCACACAATGTGCAGCATTCGTTGAAACGGCTATAAAGGCAACAAAACGATCTGCCAGGTCGATATATTGGCTTGTATAAATTAAATTAGCACCACAGTATAGTTTTCATTTTAGTAAAGCTACATATGCCGGTCAATATGCTCAAATATGCATAAAATAGTTTTCATCACGTCAGAAGGTTGTTTAAACGATTCAGAGGTCATAAAAGGACCGTTTTTTCTTTCAGGGTGATTCTCCGGTTACTTATGTTAGCTCGTCATCAAACATTTATAAGCGCGTCCCCGAGGACTCCACGCGCCTGTCTGTAGTCTATACACGACCTTTATCACAATAACCGGCCCGGGACGATACACAGTCCGGCTGGATTGCTTCTGTTTAAGCGTATATAAGCACTTATTTACATTGTGGAGCTCTATACAGTTACACTATTTAAAACTGTGGCTGTAACCGATCGCGTGGGGATGAAACTTGAACCGCTGCTTGTGTCTAATGAATATGCAAGCACAGCTAATGAGGCTAATGGAGCAGAAAATTAGGTGTTATTAGAGGTTATGTGCTGTCAAATACAAACACCGAAGAGTTTAACGTGTTTGTGAAGTACGTACAGATGGGAAACTCACTTTACGACACTGTATATCACATAAACATACCTGCATCTCGTCTAAACATACCCGCATCCCTGATTGATAAACAAGTGAGATAGCATCACATTATAGCTTATGCTTTTCTGGCAATATACTGTAAAGAAAAAATAAGACTACAGATCATTAAACTTTATGGGGATTGAAATACAAGTCTAGCTTGTTGGTTTATCATTTGTTTAATGTGTTAAGCAAATGATTAATCCGCAGTACTAAAGAATTTGGTTAAATTAAGTA